>JAQZBX010012953.1:0-34648 GCA_029593785.1 Cabassous unicinctus
ATAAATATTTTACACACAATTACTAGGTAAAACCAAAGTTAACTGATGAAAAACATTACATAAGACATGATTTTAGGATTAATATAAAGGCACCAAAAAGTTAATAGTTTAATTATGTTCAGTTACAGTGTTCACATTTTACGTTTAGCCATTTTTAACTAAGCAATGATGTCACTGAGGAATTTCTCCAGTAGAGGGTAGCATAGCCTCATTTTTATTTTTCATAAATGGTACAAATGTATATAGATGGAAATCCCTAGAATTATACTGGATCTAAATGAAGATTGATTGATATTTCAGCATTAAATTAGCTACTTTGACATTAAACAGACCTTGACATATTTTAGGAAGCATAAAATAAACTTGGTCCAAAATGTCCAATTCAAGGAAATATACTAGTAAGCTCATTATGAAGACATTTGAGTTATCTCCTGATTATGATCCCCCATAACAATACATCAGGGCCAGGTATATTTATCAATCAGCATATGAATGAATAATTTGAATGACAATACTTTAAGACTACATATTCTTCTTTTATATATTTTTATTAGCATTTTTGTTGCCTACCCCCTCAGGTTGCTACCTTGCACAGGAGCACATACTTAAACCTGGCTTCTTTTTTGTTAACTTAAGAAAGTTGAACTTTAAATCACACGAGAGTCTATCATACCTAAGATAATAAAACATATTTCAGCACTTTGTGTTCTTTAGAATTTTCTTTCCACTAAGTTCTTTTTCTCTTCAACTGGATTTCTTTAAGAATGCTGGGAGAAGGCTGTGCACATGTGTGTGAACATGATTTCATCACAGTGTTAGCACATCAAAAGATGAAAACTGTGACTTACCATGGTGTTGTAAGTCTGAGCAGTGAGTCAGTGGGTCTCCATTTCTTATGTCTTGTCGCCTTGTGCGTCTAAAACAATTACATTTAAAAGGCATTATTGTATCTCTATATATTCCCTCTGGAATTTGTCAAAATAATGAATAAAAAGTGTATATCAAAAAATCTAGATGCTTATAGGAAGAGAAGCATTTAAACTAGTTAAAATACTTTTTTAAAAGCAATTCATTATATCTGTAAGAATAGTCCCCAACATGACCAATATGCAAACACTAAGAATATGATAAAAAGTCTTTTAAAGTACTGAGAGCAGAGAATTCATTGTTTTTCACTGCTGGATATCATACCATAAGAATCTAACACCTAATATATGTAGGTTTAACTTGAAAATTTGGAGTAGTGACCCATTTTTAAATAAAATTAACTTTTTTCCTGGTCACTGAAAGAGCAAGTTTGTAAATTAAAGTTCATGTGAATGTACTTTTTCTCTTAATACTTATGCATAATTCCTTAAACAGAATTTTGTTTAGAAATTCTATTTTTTAGTTTTTAATTTTTCTTTCTTGGCTGTTGCTATATCACTTTTTTTTTTTTTTGGCCAATTTCTTTTATGTTGGCTATGAAAGTAAACCAATTTACCTGTGATTTGAATAAAAGGAGAAAAACAATGACTGTTGCACTTAGGGACAAGGCTTTGATTTACAAGAGGATGGTGGAAGATAGAGTCAATTTAACACAGATTGCAGAAAGGCCAAATGCTTACAAAAATCAAAGTCAAATTCCCCTGTATTGTACCGTCCAGATCATCTGTTAGCAGCAGAACATTCTGGCCATCCTCTCTTCACTTGACTAATGGTTGAGTGGGAAAGAGGAGCTAGGCTCTAGCCATTGCGATATAAAAAAGGAGATGTGTAGTTTGAGGAAGAGACTAAAAATGGAGACTGGCTGTGAATAATAGTCTGGAAAAGATTGGGGACACTTGCCCAAATATTTTCTGCATCTATTTTAATGGGTATTGTCTGGGTGCAAAATTAGTTACCATCCCTGAAACGGGCTCTCACAAGGCTATTGAGAATTGGAAATATGGAATTTGTTACTGTATTCATAATAAATTTAGAAGTCCAAAGTATTTATAGATTTCTATTTGTAGAATTAGTGAGACTATCAAACAGATGTTGCACATTTCAAAATTGAGCCAACAAGGGAACTTGTGAAACACGAACCACAAAGCATTTGGGAAGGCATTTTTCACTGCCATTTAGGCTTTTGGAAAACGCCATCACAAAGAATATATAAAATGTGAGGCCCTTAAACATCCTTTTGAAAGACATAATGTTAGATACCTGAAATTGGATTTAGTAAAATCTGTAAAGCACAACAAAAATGTGTTAACGATAATTCCTCCAGTCTTGAATTGTAGGTATGCAACAAACACATTTCAAATACACAATAATACATAGTTTTAAATTTACTATAGATCTGGTTATGGTTTTCTTTTTAGTCATCTTTCTTACTAAGAGGAGCTTAAAATTGGCAATGTTACATGTTTTCACATGAAAAGGAAATCCTCATCTTCAGTTCAAACACAAATTCCTATTGTGTGAGCAACATTAAAGCCTCCTAGAGCTAAATGCCTTCAGTAAGGATACAATTTTAATCCTAAATAATTTAATTTTATTGCAGTAAAATCTGTACATTGCTATATATTAATATATCCATGGTTCTTTGCTCAATAAGACATCACCACACTGTGTTATTTTAAATTAAAAATTCCATCATCAATGGGCATATGAAAGTAATACAAATACCTCAATTCTGAACATTGAAGGCCTAAGAAAATTTTGAATATTTCTTATATAGTATGAATTAGTACTACGTATCTGTCTAATATTGGGATTAACAAGATTCTGTGTTTTAATGCACATGGACTAATTATATGATATACTTACGCTGTAAATGATTTAACACTACATTCAGTGCTATTTCAAGCATGTAAGTAAAATACTTAAGTAGACATTAGGACCATTTTTTTGCCTAATATTTTTTTCCAAACATTTACAATCATCTGAATGTTCTAGAAAATACCTTACTAGCTAAGGAACATCGATGGTCATAGTTTCTTTGAAAGTCATAGGTTCTTTGAAAACATTAGCTATAGTTACAGTGAAAACAAATCATACTGCCCCCAAAACATAGTGGCTTGATAGTGCTGGCTTCTATTTTATGTTTCAATAGGTTTATGTACAAGCCACTAATCTTTAGGCTCATATTGGCAAGATATGTTTTATTACATTAATCTATTATTGCTCATTTCTTATAATTTGGTAAATATCAGTAGAAAGGGAGCCATCAGTGAATAGTAGAGAATATGTTGAGATGACTATTTCGTCAAATGAAGAAAGTGTTAAAATTCTAAAGTGATAGTAAACCAAGTTTGTACACAAATTTTAGGATATGTCTAGGAGTTCTCTGCAGGCATATTGTATAAAAACATTTTTTGAATATAATACTAAATTTAATGATTGTTCACTCCTAAATGCATTTAATCTAGTATACAGGAGCATACGATTATGCTTTATCTAAATGCAATGTTGTTTTTGATAACTTTTTAGGTATAGCTATCAAACTTTTATTCAAGTACATCCAAAAAGTATTTGTAAATATTGATTGTAGATTATATATGTCTGTGTATATGTGTGTAATATATCATTTTATATTTCAAGTTCAAACACAGCAATTGCAAGATGATAGTATGATAATATAGTGACATCTAAATTACATTGGTTCAAATAAAGATATATTTTGAGATGTTAGTTGATGAATATTATATATATCACAGACAAAAGTATAAGGTCTTTTCAAAATTAGAAAAATGCTTCTTGACTCTTCATAATTGCATTTCTGTGCACTAAGATTCCAAAGGTAAATAAATTTCTTTCTCTGAGGATTTTCCATTTAGCCAGGAACATAAATTGTCTTCTTAAAATTTAAAACCAGGATAGAGTGCTGCTGATAGAATAAAAGGAACATTTTTGGACAGAAGGTCAAAAGGCACAAGGCCTAATCTAAATTCTGTTTGTGATTTTCTCTATGGCTTTGGCTCTCAGTTCCTTTTATGCAAAAAGAAGTTGGAAAACTTTATTATTCCTAAGTATTAACATTGAGGGATATGATTGTACTGTTTTAGATTTCCTTCTGTAATTTACTACAGCCATTTGTTCCATTACCATTAGTACCCAACTCTCCTTCCATTTTCTAATAGTTTTGATATGGCAGAAAGAGAAAAGCACACAAAACCCTTTTAATCTTCTTTTTATGCACCAGCAAAGTGTGATATACTTATTTCAAGAAAGCTGCTATATAAATGAATTGGTAAAGATAAATAGCAAACATTTTAATTTATTTTTAAAGCTTCCCCTACCTCTTCGCAGTGGGAAAATAGCGAGAGCATGAAGAGCCATCCCAGGCGCAGTAAGGGTCTCGGGCGAGACAGCACTCTGCACAGGCTTTCCCATAAATATCACAGCGGTGCAAAGGGAGTTGAGCCACCCCAGCAGTTGAACCAATATATAGTTGTTGCTGTGGAAAGAGGCTACTGTTATGACAAAAGCAATCTCATTTATTAAATATTAATTTTCTTTTAAAAAGCTTCTGTATTTGTTCATAACTTATCAAAGATAAATTTATATTGTGGTTTTAAAAAATGAAAGCCCCGTTTTTGGTAGTTTTTACCAAAGGCCTGGCAGATGATGTACCTCTTTAAAAATAAAGCAAGATCAAAATCTAAATACTTGACTGTATCTTTTATAAATATAAAAACAAGGGAAGATAAAGATAACACACTGAGTGATGTAATAGTTAAACCTTCAGCTTTTGTTCTTAGAAAGCTTTCTTTTTCACCTCTACGGTTTATAATTTTTATTAATGGTAATATCTGCATTGCCATGTATTCCTGCTGGACCTGAGGCAGGCATCATTTGCTTCTGACTCATAGGTCTGTTGCATTGACTGTGATAGAGCACACCCTCCCATGAAAAAGCAAAGGACAAAGTTTTGGTGCTTGCATTTGAAAGGAGTTTCTGCTCAACACCATGGTAGCTCTTGCAATACCCCCTGAAGGATCACTTTAAACACAACTACTAAACTACTTCTCATTAGAGAGATCATTAAAGTGGGGAATTAGGGATAATCTAGTTGGTTCAGTCTACTTAACTAAAAGCTAAGGGGTTGAAAAAGTACTGTATTGGACATTGGGGTATCTAGATTCTAGATCGTCCTCTAAATTAATACTGTGTGTGATCTTGGAACATTCACACAATTTTCTAAGACTGGGCTTTCTTTCTATCAAATGAGCATGCTTAACTAGATCTCTATATTATGCATCTATAGGAAAAGTTCTGCAATTCTATTCTCAAAATAGTGTGAAGAGTTTGGAATTACTGAAGGAAACATAATCTGGACAATTATTAACAAACTTTCTAGTAGCTACTACCTCAGGATTTCTGTACAACTTTAAAGTGCCTCAGGCAAAGTTGAATCCAGTGTAGCATATAGCTGCAAATTTATGTAAACACAAAGTGTAATAATAATAAAAATTATTTTGTGAAAATTTCTCCACATTTTACCATCACTGGTGCCATAGCGCTCTTTTATTGGATAGGGGGTTGATTAATTATAGTAAACCCTAAATATAAGTCAAAGAAATGCAGAAACACACAAGAGTACACATGGAAAAGACCTCAGAAATGTATTTTTCTCCTCTATTATACAGATTATTGTAAGTTACAGAAATATTGGTCTCTGAACCATTTGTGCTCTTCCATATAACAAATTATCTAACAGACAACAATGGATATAATCAAAACTGCCTCTCCAAAAGACTTTCATATATGACTACCTACCCCTACACACACACACACACACACACACACACACACATATATGGATAAGTTGAATGAAGACTAAAGTTATCTATTATAATCTAGGAAATTGTTAAGGTTTTAAGGAGTGTTGATGTACAAAAACTTTCTGGACTTAAAAACTAAAAATTGTGTGTATTAATACCAAAAAGGGAAATAAGAGAGAAGTAATGCAATAAAATCTAAGCCATTGTGGAAGCAGTTATCTGATAAGTATTGTTTATTCCATTCCACTAAATGGATAAAATTAAATTTTAGCATATACAACTAGATGCTTAAATATTTACTATATTTAATTTTTTAGTATAACAACTCAATAAACCAGGACACATTAAGAAATGGTGGTTAAATTCTCTGAGAGGGAAAGTCAAAGTATTGCAAAGTTTTTCTTCTATTTTTAGAGAATTTATGGGTTTACAGAAAATTTGGGCATAAAATACAGGGTTGCCATATACCATATAACACCCTATTTTTAACACCTTGCACTGGAATGATAAATTTGTTACAACGGATTAAAGCAAATTTTTATATTTGTAATATTAACTGTAATCCATGGTTTTAAGTTAGGGTTCACTGTATTGTACAGTTCCATGGATTTTTTTTTTTAGGAAAAATTTATTCTAATAACATATATAAGCTAAATTTTACCCTTTTATCCACATTCAAATATATAGTTCAGTGCTGTTAATTGTGTTCACAATTTTGTGCTACCACACCACCAGCCATTACCAAAATTTTCCCATCATCCCTATTAGGAGCTCTGTACACTTTAAGACTTAAATCCCCACCCCACCCCCTAGAAACCTATATTCCTAGAGTCTGACTCTATGAATTTGCTTATTCTAATTATTTTATATCAGTGAGATCATACAATACTTGTCCTTTTGTGTCTGACTTATTTCACTCAACATGATGTCTTCAAGATTCATTCATGTTCTTGCAAGTATTAGAACTTTATTCCTTTTTATGGCTGAATAATATTCCATTGTGTGTATATACCACATTTTGTTTATCCATTCGTCAGTTGATGAACACTTGGTATGCTTCTATCTTTTGGCAATTGTGAACTCTATGAACATTTTTGTGAAAATATCTCTTCAAGTCTCTGCTTTCAATTCTTTTGGGTATATACGTAGTAGTGGGATTGTGGGGTCATATGATAATTTTATATCTAACTTTCTGAAGAACTGCCAAAATTGTCTTTCACAGTGGCTGTGCCATATTACATTCCCATCAGCAACGACAGAGTGTTCCTGTATTTCCACATTCTCTCCAACATTTGTAATGTTCCAGGTTTTTTTTTTTTTAATAAAGGGTATAAAATGGTATCACATTATGGGTTTGATTTGCATTTCTCTAATGGCTAATGATGTTGATCAACTTTTCATGTGCTTTTCAACCATTTGTATATCTTCTTTGGAGAAATGTCTATGCAAGTTTTTTTTAATGTGGTTGTCACATAGTTTTTTCCCATTGCATAGGATGTCTTTTTACTTTAAGTATAAAGTCCTTCGATGCAGAAACGTTTTTTTTTTTTTAATTTTGATGACATCTCATGTATTTATTTTTTCTTTTGTTGCTTGTGTTTTGGGTGTTAAGTTTTAGAAACCATTGTTTAACACAAGATCTTGAGGATGCTTTCTTAGGTTTTCTTCTAAGAATTTGATATTTCTGACTCGTATTTAGGTCTTTGATCCATTTTGAGTTGGTTTTTGTATTTAGTGTAAGGTAGGAGTCCACTTTCATTCTTTTGCATACAGAAATTCAGTTTCCCCAGCACAATTTGTTGAAGAGACTATTCTTTTTTCAATTGGGTTGTTTTTGCCCTCCTGCAAAAAATCAGTTGGCCATAAATTTGAGGGTTGATTTCTGAACTCTCAATTTGATTCCACTGGTCTATATGTCTGCCTTTGTGCCAGTATCATACTGCTTTGATTACTATGGCTTTTGTAATAAGCTTTAAGATTGGAAAGCATGAGTCCTCCAACTTTGTTCTCCATTTTTCAAGATGATTTTGGCTTTCGGGGCCCTTTACGCTATCATTTAAATTTGATGATTGGCTTTTCCATTTCTGCAAAGAAGACTATGGGAATTTAAAAAAAATCAATTTTATTGATACATATTAATAAAGCATACAGTTCCTCCAGGGTGTACAATCAATGGTATAATCACATAGCTGTGCATTCATCACTTCAACTGTGGGGATTTTGATTGCGATTGCAATGAATCTATAAATTGCTTGGGTAGAATTGACATCTTAACAATATTTAGTCTTCCAATTCATGAACATGGAATGTCCTTCCATTTATTTAGGTATTTTTAAAATTTCTTTTGGCAATGTTTTGTAGTTTTCTGTGTAAAAGACCTTTACATCCTTGGTTAGATTTCTTCCTAGATATTTGAAACTTTTAAATGTTTTTATAAATGGAATTTTTTTCTTGATGTTCTCTTCAGATTGTTCATTACTAGTGGATAGAAACATTACTGATTTTGGGGTGTTGATTTTGTACCCCACCACTTTGTAGTAGATATTTCAGGATTGGAAAATAGCAAATAGGGAAAATTTTATTTCTTTCTTTCTAATTTGGAAGCATTTTATTTCTTTTTCTTTCCCATTTGCTCTGGCAAGAACTTCCAGGACAGTGTTGAGTAACAGTGGTTACAGAGAGCATCTTTGTCTTGTTTCTGATCTTAGAGGAAAGCTTTCACTCTTTCACCATTAACTAGGATTCTAGCTGTGTTTTTTTCATATATGTTCTTTAATCATGTTGAGAACATTTCCTTCTATTCTTCATTTTCTAAGTATTATTATCAAGAAATGTGCTGGATTTTCTCAAATGCCTTTTCTGCATTAATTGAGATGGCCATGTGTTCTTTTCCTTCATTTTGTCAATGTGGTATATTACATTAATTGATTTTTTTATGTTGAACCAACCTAGCATACCTGGGATACATCCCACTTGATCTTGGTCTATAATTTTTTTAATGTGCTGTGGGATTTGGTTTGCTAGTATTTTATTGAGGATTTTTTCATCTACGTCCGTAAGAGACATTGGTCTATAATTTTATTTTCTTCTGGTATCATTATTTTCTTTGGTGTGCCTCATAGCTTGAATTAAGGAGTGTTCCCTCCTCATTAATTTTGTGGAATAGTTTGAGCAGGATTGGTATTAATTCTTCTTAGAATGTTTGCTAAAATTCCCCTGTGAAGCCCTCTGGCCTTGGACATTTCTTTTTTGGGAGGTTTTTGATACTGGTTCAGTTTATTTATTAGTTATTGGTTTGATGACATCTATTTCTTCTTGAGTCAGTGTAGATACTTTGTGTGTTTTTAGGAATTTGTCTATTTCAATTAGTTATCTAATTTGTTTGCATACAGTTGTTCATAGTATTCTTTTATAGTGCTTTTTATTTCAGTGGATTTTGTAGTAATGCCCTCCTTTTCTTATGTTTTAGTTACATGTGTCCTCTCTTTTTTCTTCATTGGTCTAGCTGACAGTTTGTTAAATTTACTGATCCTTTCAAAGAACCAACTTGTGGTTTCACTGATTTTCTTAATTATTTTTTTATTCTCCATTTCATTATCTCCACCTTAATCTTTGTTACTTCCTTCCTTCTCCTCACTTTGAGTTTAGTTTGTTCTTTTCCTAGTTCTTCCAGTTTTCAGGTAGGTCCCTGATTTGAGATCTTTCTTCTTTTTTAATGTTAGCATTAATAGTTATAAATTTCCCTTTCAGCACTGCCTTTGCTGCAGTTTATCAGTTCTGGTATGTTGTATTCTCATTCTCATTCACCTCAAAATATTTCCTAAGCTGTCTTGTGATTTCCTCCTTAGCCCACTGGTCATTAAAGATTACATTCTTTGATTCCACATATTTGTGAAATTTCCATTTCTCCCTTTTTTATTTCTAGCTTCATCCCATTGTGGTTGGAAAAAATACATTGTGTGAATTCAATATTTTTTAATTTTTGGAGACTTGGTTTGTAACTCAAGATATGGTCTATCCTGGAGAATGATCCATGTGCACTCAAGAAGAATGTGTGTTCTGTTGCTGTTGGGTGAAGTGTTCTCTATATGTCTATTAGGTCTGGATGGTTTAAAGTATCATTCAAATCTTGTGTTTCTTTATTGATCTTCAGTTAGGATGTTCTGTCCGTTATTGAAAGTTGAGAGAGTTACTTCAGCAGTACCTTGTGGGAACACAGGTTCAGGGCACAACAGAAACTTTCAGGAAATGATCTCTTTTTTGTACAGAATAAAGAGTCTAGAAAGGGCAAATTTCCTAGTCATTTACTAAGAACAAAAATCCAAAAGAGCAGGGTAAGAAGTCCCATCATTGCTGGTCTGCTGGGGTGGAGTATGATCTTATCCACCTTGGGAGAGGGGACCCTGCCACTGAGAATTCCTTCCCTGATAAGCATCTGGGGCTTGCTCATTCCTGGTTTCCAGGTTTAAGGACTGGCAGGGCCTTTTCATTAGATTTAACATCTCCCCAGGTTGTGAAATGACACACAATAGAAAAGGAGGTGGGGGTAGCAGAAGGCCAGAGGATGGCCGTGTAGTGTATGTTTGTGACTTCCCCAGAGGAGATGGTGGTATGTAAGGTCTGGGTGATGGTTGCTTAAACAGATGACTGTGACTTCTGTAATAAGCAGTGTATTAAAGTCTCTTATTAATGCAGAACCATCTATTTCTCCCTTCAAATCTGTCAGACTTTGCTTCATATATTTTGGGCATTGCTGTTAGGTGCATATATTTATAATTATTACTTCTTGTTGAACTGATCTCTTTATCAGTATATAATGACCATCTTTGTCATTATATACTTGATTTAAAGTCTATTTTATCTGATATTAGTATAACGACTCCAGCTATCTTTTGGTTGCTACTTTCATGGTATATTTTTTCCACCTTTCACTTTCAAACTACTTATGCGTTTCAAATTAAGGTGTGTCTCTTTGATATAGCATTTAGTTGGGTCATGCTTTTTTATCCATTTTGCCAATATCTACCTTTTGTTTGGAGACTTTAATCCATTTATACTTAAAGTCACTACTGATAATGGCCTTTTTTTCTGCGATTTTGTTATTTTAGTCTTTGTAAATTGTACTTTTTTTGGTCCCTCAATTCTTTTATTAATGCCTCATTTCATATTTATTTGATTTTTTGTATTGCACCATATTGAGTCCCTTCTCATTTCCTTCTGGATATATTTTTCATTTATTTTCCTTGTGGTTACCATGAGGTTAAAAGTTAAGATCCTAAATATATAACAATCATATTTAATTTGAAACTGTTTTAGTTTGCCAAAGGGGCTGCCCATATAAAGTACCAGAAACCTAAAGGAGATTGGAGGAAAGCTTACAGTTCCAAGGTCATGAAATGTCCAAATTGAGGCATCAGCAGAGATGCTTTCTCACCAAAGTCAGCTACTGTTGTTCCTGGCATTGTTGTCATGTGGTGAAGCAAGATGGCCACTGATCTCTGTGGAGGTCTGTGCCTTCCCCTCCAGAATCTACGATCTCTTGGAGTTCAGTTATGAGCACTCAAGCACAGGGCTTGTCTCTTTCTATGCCTCAGCTCTTTGAGCATCTTAGGGGCTTCTGTTTTCCTGCAATCCTCTTTTTCACACGGCAGAATCAAACATGTCAGCTCCCCTTTCCTCTGTCTGTCTGTCTGTCTCTGTGTCTCTGGGTTTTATATCAGACCCAGCAAGGGGGCTGACACTCAACCTGTGTCACACCTCACTGACATAGTCCAATCAAAAACCCTAAAGTAAGGATCTCATAGAATTCCGAAGTGGATATCACCCCAAATAGTGGGGCTCCTGAGGACTCTGGAGACACCCACGTCCTATGTCAGGGCAGATAGCTCCAGAGTTTGGTGCCTTGCCAGTGGGCCCTACTTTGGAGTTTGTGCTCCTGAGAGTGACAGAGTTGGGCTCAACTATGTCTTCCCTGCACATGGCTCATCTGTCCCTTCTATTCAAACCTATACTTGGTGCTGGAGTTTGTAGGTGTACGTCCAGAGACTTGAGTCTTTGGGCTGTCCATGTGCCAGCTGGGCCCTGAACCTCAGTGGAGTTGCAACACCTACTCTCCAGTTCATTGGACTTACCCAGGACAAGTGGCGGGGAGATGATGATGGACAATGGCCGTCCCAGGGAATGGAGAGAGTCTGCAGCTGCAGGCAGGATAATCCCATCCATCTTCCCCATAGGATATAAGCCCCCTCTCAATTGGAGGTAGAGTGGACATCACAATCCCATACCCCTCAGGATGGGGGTAAGAGCTATGGACTAGAGTGGACTTACTTGTATTCTAATAAAGACATATTGTGATTCAAGCAATGGAAGAAATTACAACATCGATGTGGAGCCAGTGGCCACTGGAGGCTCCGGGGGCAGGGAGAGGGAAAAGCAGTTGTAATACAGGGGCTACTTTGTGACTTGGGAATTGTCCTGAGTGACATTGCAATGACAGATATAGGCCATTTTATATTATCATATAACATGCAGAACTGTGTGGGAGAGAGTGTGGTCTACAATGTGAACTATGGTCCATGCTTAATGGCAAAACCCCAGGATGTGTTTATCAATTGCAATTAATGTGCCACACTAATGAAGGAAGTTTATGTGGGAGGTTGTGGGAGGTGTGGGAGGTGGGGCATATGGGAATCCCCATATTTTTTGTGTAACATTTGTGTAATCTAAGTATCTTTAAAAAATAAAAATTAAAAAATGAAAAAAAAAAACCAAAAAACCCTAAAATAATCTTATCAAGTAATCTAATCAAAGGACCCTCAAACAAATTTAATGCAATCAAAGGGTATCATGCCCATAGGAGTAAACTAGTTCAAAAACATAATCTTTCTCTTTTCAGGATTCATAAAACAATTTCAAGCCACAGATACCAACTTGACTTCAGTAGCATGCACATATACTGTTCCTATATCCCTTCATCTCTCCATGTTTTATATATTTTTTACAAATTGTGTCTTCATACATTGTATGTCCAAAATGATAGACTTATCATTACTTTTTATGCATTTGCATTTTATCACCTGAAGGAAATAAGAAGAGGAGTTACATATCAAAAATACAATACAATAGTACAGACATTTATAATTACATAATTTACTGGAGGGCTTTATTTCTTTCTGCCATTTTGGGTCATTATCTAGTGTCCTTTCCTTTCAGTCTGAAGAACTCCCCTTATCATTGATTGTAGGGCAGCTCTAGGATGAACTCTCTCAGCTTTTATTTCTGGGAATGTCTTGATCTCTCCCTCATTTTTTAAAAGAAAGTCCTACCAAATATAAAATTCTTGGTTGGTATAGTTTTCTCTCAGCACTTTAGGTATTAAAATCCACTGCCTTCTTGTCTCCATGATTTTTGATGAGAAATTGGCACTTATTCTAATTGGGACTCCCTTGTGCATAACATGGTGCTTTTCTCTTGAGCTTTCAGAACTTTTTTACTTGTCCTGGGCATTTGACAGTTTGATCAGTATGTGATGGGGTTTACTGCTCTTCAAGTTGATCCTTTTTGGTGTTCTTTAGGCTCCTGGGATGCACATATTCATATCTTTTGATAAGTTTGAGAGGTTTTCTGTCATTACTTTTAAAAATATTTCTTCTGCCTCTTTCTTTCTTCTCCTTCTGGGGTTCCCATAACGTATAAATTGGTATGCTTGATTGTTTCCCACAGGTCTTTTAGTCTATTTTCACTTTGTATGATTCTTTTTTCCTTTCTGTTTGTCAGCCTGACTCATTTTTATTGTCTTTTCTTCAAGTTCACTGGTTCTTTCTTTTGCCAGCTCTAATCTGCTCTTGAAACACTCCTGGGAATTGTTCATTTTAGTTATTGTGTTCTTCAATTCCATTAGTTCTGTTTGGTTACTTTTTAGAAAATCTATCTCTTTATTGTGATTCTCATATTGTTCAGTCATTGCTTTTCTGATGGCCTTTAGTTTTTCTCTGTATTTTCCTTCATCTCTTTGTGCATATTAAACAATATTTAAAAAAAAATCCTTTTTTATGTTCCCAGTCTGGTCTTATTCATTGAAGTTTTCATCCTCTTCCTTTGGATGGGACATCATTTCCTGTTTCTTTGTCTCATGACCTTTTCTTGCACTCTGTACATTTTAATATTTCAAAAGTTAACTCTGAGATTTACTCCCTGAGATATTTACTTCTTGATTTTGAATCCAGCTAGTGATATGACAGATTTTCTTGAATGTCAGAAGCTAACAAAACCAAGCAAATCTAAGCAAAAAAACACCTTTCACCATCTTTGCAAATTGGTTTTTCATTGGCTGGTGCACTCCTTCAGAGTTGGATCCTCTTATCAGTAAGGTCAGCCCAAACTGAATGCAAAGGGCAGGGTTCTACCTCTCTTTTCTGGGTCTGTGTCTTGTCCTGGGTTTGTGCTTACTATTGGGCATTAGGAGTACCTCTGTTTGTAGGAGTTTTAATGCTCCTTCTACTTCCCAGGAAACAGATTCCCCACCCCCACCCCCTCAGGCATTCCACCTTAGGACTTAAAGCAGAGGAGCCTTTGCCTCAGGCCAGCAGCCTCAATTTATCTTATACCACTTTTGTTTTCTTAAGCTGCTTTTGCCTGCAGGACAAATTCTGGGAGGGGGGCATCCAAGGAAGAAGTTTCCCAAGTCACTCTTTTCTGCTGGAACAAGTTCAGAGACCCACAAAGGGAATTCTGACCAGCTCCAAAGTACCCTGGGAATGGCTAAGGGAAGGACCAGGAAGGGTACCAGGAGTTCCTTCCATGACTTCCCAAAGCTGCACTTTCTTCACTGGGCACCTGCCCAGCAAATGTAGCCCTTGAACTGTCCTACACAGCTCTGAGGAAGTGTACCATCTTTAAGTCTTTCAACCACCTTTGTCCAAGATAGTTTGGAACAACTGATACCTCAGAGTCAGACTCCTGGCATCCAAAATAGCTAAACAAAAGCAGTGATCAGTGATGAGACTGCATCCCTCTTCCCTGCAGATCTTGAGAAAATAGGTTTGGCACCAGCAGGCTCCACCAGGGGCCCGGCCCTACTGCTACCTGCTGTGGGTGACAGTAATCACCACTCAAGAGAGCAATTCACTGCTATTTACCACAATTCACCAGCCTCTTTCTTCTGCTCTTCCCTGGATGCTGCACAGTTATCTGCTGGACTCTTTCATTTCAAAACAGTTGATTCAGACAGTTCCTCCTTATTTAACAGTTGTTCTGGTGGGGGGACTGATTCCTGGAAATTCCTACTCTACCATCTTCCCACAATTCCTGTTAAGCTCTTTCTTGTGAGAAAATCAGGTTGATTTGTATCTCTCTTAAAGTATCTATGGTATCAGTATATGATAACAATTGACCATGATTTGGAAAAATGCTAAGAAAGCATTGAACAAAGGCAAAGAATTTCCTTTTTTCTTTCTATACTTTCTTCTAATCGCCTACAAGCCTTTGTTTGCTTATTTCTTTCAATGAATTTTTATTTTATAGAAATCTAGTAGTTACAATTTACTAAGAAATAAAAATTACATGATATTTAAGCAACAAGGGAAATAAAATGGGGAACAATGTCCAGAAGCATTGTTGACGTTGGTGAATGTGGACATGCCATTCCTTGTATTGCGATATAACGGTTTTAAGGAGCTACTGATCAGGTTCGTCATACATAAAGATCTCTATGTTTGTTCCATAAATTTAAGACTCATTAGCAAAATGCATACTTTCAGATTCTTAAAAATCTTTTAAGAACATGATATCTGAGTAGAAAAGGAGTTGTTATTGTCTAAATATGTCATATTCCTTTAGGAGAAAAAGAGAATATATGGGAGGAATAGAAGATAAAAAATAGGCCACTGAAATTATTGTAATGAAACCCAAAGCCTGTAAAAAAATGCCAAAAATGATATACAGTTCAATGTCCCATTTTCATTGTAACTTTACTCTGCAGTAATATTAATGATGTGCAAAAATAATTATGCTATCCAAATGAAATATAAGAAGGTTTGCAGGCTCCATTGAGTATAATTCAGTCAATAACAAATAACCTGATGTGCTCTTTCTGCCCAATTTAACATCACCACAGGCTTTCTTACCATTCTCTTTAATATGTTGTGGGCCATAAGCCAGAGAAAGTCCATTTATCAGAAAATTAGTTGCTGTACTACTTAAAATTTTGAATCTACTGCCTCACTTTTAAAATGCCCATAAAGATGCATGAAATTGAGTTCTATCAAAATGAAATAAAACTTCCAGTAATGATAAAGGAAGGCTATGGACATTTCTGTCAACTCCATAGTATTTTAAATTGATAAACAGTTTTTGCTTGCTTGTTAGTGAAATGTGTTGCTTTTAAGGAACTTTTTTTCTTAAGTCAACTTTAAAATATTTTAAACTGAAAGGAATGTTTTACAAAATTAGATGTGGAGGTATGTAAGACTGGCTACGAAGTCTAACAATGAATAAATAAATATTTTTAAAAATCAATACAGAAAGAATATTCCATGACTAGCTTCCATTCTGGAAATCCCCGGATTTCCTTGCCAACATCAGACAATTTTTAGATTACAAGAACAGGTGAACACATATTTAGGAGGTGTAAGATAATGGTATCATGTCAATAATATCTTCACTTTGAGTTTCTCTAAATATCTTGGAGATTATCAATCTATTTTGATATGTCTATGTGGAAAGGATATGCACTGAATTTCATTGGTACAGTAGTTTAGTGTCTTCTTCAGGTGGTAAAGCATGGTCAGAGATAAGGCATAAACAGTTCATAAATAAGATTACCAAAATAATTATGAGAGGCTATTTCATAATTAACTTGAACTCAGCAAGCTTATTTCATTTTTGTAGTTACCATTGATATACTGGATAGAAAGTCTAGGTAAATTTTATGGGGAAAAATAATTTATTGGAAGTTAAAATTATATTTGTTTTAAACATATCATTTAGCATTTAGAAGCTACTTGTTTTACTTAAATGTCTCTCCAGAGCATTCATTAGATATGAAGAAGAGGACTACTAACATGTTGCCCTTAACCTTTCAGTTTGTGGAGTTTTAAAACATCACTCGCTAATGACCATTTTGCTGTTTTCTTTTTATATTTAGAGAAACTTGAAGTCATGTCTTGCTTTCTCTAGCACACAAAACACAGAGAAGTAAACTTAACATTGAAGTCAAGGCTCTCCTACCATATATTGCCCAGTGCATAATTTTATTAGCCTGTAAAGTATGATTTGTTTACATATAAAATTAATAATAATTAAAAATTAAATTATAAATTTATATTTTGAAATATCTACCAATGTTATTTTGAAAGTGTATAAGAGAGTTTGAGAGAAGAGAAAGAGTAAAGAATCGGAAAAGATGAAAACAACTATTGATTAAATTATTTTACAAACACCAGAAAAGAAATGCTGTAAGTGAAAAATTTATAACAAATAATTTTTCAGGAAATATGCTTATAAGAAACATATGAGATTGATCAAAAGCATGGATGAAATGAAAATTATCTTTTTCATGGTATTAAGCAAATACATATTACATATTCACAAAGGTATTTTTTCCCTTGGGCTATTTTCATGAACAATTTTAAATAAACCCATATAATTTTAATGTATCATAAAAGATATAAATAGTTACAATATTTTGTTAAATATTTTTTTAAAATTTTGTTAAACACAAATTTAACAAAATACAGAATATTGGTTGTAAAAAATGATAGTACCTGTTTAGTGGAAAGCTCCATTGCTGAAATGGTAGTTGGTTCCTAAAGAAGAAAAATAAATGTTTGTTCAATTTTTTAAAAAGTCATTTATTAACACACATCAGCAACCTAAGTTTTCACAGAGATAACATCAGTGCTCACAAGAAGCAATGTAATTGGGAAGTAAGACACATGAAGGAAAGTACAAGGATAAATGTCAAATGAATGAAGCAGACAATAAGAGCTTGTCAATGTTCTTCAGCCAAAGGCCATGAGGAGCACACCTTTACTTCACCAAGTTGAGTTTATTGCTTGTTGCAATAAGAGAGGACACCTACCTTAGAGTTCCATGGGATCACTCAGTAAGGTGAAAGGACTTAGATATTTAATCTTGCTTGTGTTAGGTGATCAGGGGGAGGGTTCAAGGAAGCAGGACTTTGCTCTGGATTGGATGCTGTCAAAATGCAGGTATTATTCCATGTTTCAGTATCTGTTGGGGATTGACTCATATGCCCCATAAAAGACATTTTCAAGTTTTAATCTGCTTTCATGTAGGTACAAACCCATTTGTAAATAGAACCTTTGAAGATGTTATTTTTGGTTAAGTTGTGGACTCATTTGTGGATAGGAACTTGGAAAAGCCTATTTGGATGAAGTCAAATTGAATCAGGGTGGGCCTAAATCCATATGACTAGAGTCCTTATAAGTAAAGGAAATGCAGATTCAGTGATTCAGTAGAAACCAGCAGTCAGAAGAAGCCAGAAGTTAGTAGAAGCCAGAAGTCAGCAGAAATCAGAGGAGCAGACACAGGAAAGAGAGATCACCATGTGATGGAGGATTGCTGGAACACTACAAACTTCAGAAAAAAACAAGCCATGCTAATACCTTCATGTAGGACTTCTAGCCTCCCAAACTGTGAGATAATAAGTTCCCATTGTTTAAGTCAACCAGTTTGTGGTATTTGTTATAGCAGCCCTGGCAAATCAGGACAGTATCTTAATAAATCTTATTTAGAAGGAGGGAAGAACAGATTGATAGAGGAAAGCCGATTTGGTAAAGAAGCAGCAATTGTACAGGAGAGGAGGCTATTTGGCCATTTTATGGGGTTGGACAATGTATATATATTTTTTTCTTATGTCAGACATGACTACAGAGTGGTCTTGCTTTTGTATTGATTCATCATGGTCTTAGAGCAGCCTTGTCTGAGGTTGTTGTTCTGTGAAATTTTTTATGTTCAACTGGAGAGTACTGTGGTCTGGCAGAGAGCACCAGACCAACTCCAACAACTAGGATGAATTGATAGCACGAGGCCAGTTTCCATCTCTAAGGGACTGATTAAACTCCTTTGAGATGGTATTTCTTTATCATTATTAAAATGACTATTTAATATGGAAAGACCTACCCTCCAGGTATCTGACAAAGACTATATCTCCAATTCCTATCAAAAGGCTGAT
The DNA here is from genome assembly GCA_029593785.1 of Cabassous unicinctus. Classification (NCBI taxonomy): domain Eukaryota; kingdom Metazoa; phylum Chordata; class Mammalia; order Cingulata; family Chlamyphoridae; genus Cabassous; species Cabassous unicinctus. The sequence continues at coordinate 18,946 of JAQZBX010012953.1, forward strand.
ATAGAGGAGTAATAAATAAGTTGGGAGGTAATTACTGACTCACTTCTGTAAGTATTCTATTGGTGTCTATCATGAGTGCACGTAGACATGAATAAATAAATCCTATTTTGATTGAACATCGACTACCAAAAGGCTATAAACCAGAACTCAGCAGTTTATCGCCTTTTAGATTAGCTTTCTCTGCACTGCATTCCATTCTGTCTTTAATCAGAGATAAACACTGCTCAGAATGAGACTGTTTGTTTTTTACAGAAGGGGCTGATGAGTAAAAGGCTTAAGTAGGTAAAATGACCTTGAAAGTCTTCACTGTTTAGGCTACTTAAGTTGAGCCCTGAAGAGGGTATAAAGAGTTAGACTCTAGAATCAAACTGTTTAGATTTCAAGTTGTGACTGAGATCTGGCCAGAAGAGTACTTTTGGTCAAGGAACTCAATCTCTTTTTACTTCAGCTTTCTCATCTGATAAATGGGGATCATGGTATCATTCTCCTAAGTTTGTTGAGAGGATTAAATGAGTTAATACATATAAACCACTTTACAAATTTGCTTGGTGCATAGTAAGTGTTTAATCATAAGTCTTTCTCTCCCTGTCTTACACACACACACTCCCATTTCCTTTTCTTTAATTTTTCTCTTTAGCCCCTCTCACTCTCTTGAATGATATATATTTTACTTATGTATCCTGTGTTTTGTGAGTTGACCCCCCACACCCCAAAGCAGAGACTGAGGTAAGATCTTGTTTGCAGGTAGGCAGCACAAGCGAGGGACTGGAAGAATCAGAGGAAAGAGGAAGAGCCAGCCAATAAGGGGGTGTGTTATGGAAGTTACCAATGAGAGCGAGTATGAGAAGAGTAGAGAATGGCTTTCAAAATTGTCCATCTAGGTTATTACCAAGAGAAGCATTTTTTCATGGGCTTCCATCATTGGTTGCCCTGGGAGTGTTAAATCTGCCATATCCCCAGCTATGATGCTTGTCTTCCTGCCTGCTGTCAGAGAAGCCCTGGGACAGAAGGGCAGAAAGTGAAAGACTCACAGCAAATAGCACAGGTAAGGAGGACAGGATTTAAAGAGGCATATCAGGGGGCATCTTATGTGTCTTAATAATTGTCTGTCTCTCCCATTTGAGAACAAGGATTTTGGCTGTTTAGGTCACTGCTACATCCCTAGTGCCCAGAATTAAGCCTGGTACTTGCAGTGGCTCAATAGATATGTGCTGAATGAAAGAATGGATTTTCTATCAATTTTCCCCTTCTCTTCTTCACCTTATACCACTATACACTGTTTCTTCCTTTTAATTTGCATATGTAATAAAGGCATCTACCTTATAAACTGTCTTTTCTTGATCCTTCAAGCTTATCTAGAATTTCTTGATAAAACAAGCTAAATATTTTATATGCACTGCTTTTAATTGTGCACTTCCCATATAATCACATTTACCCCTCAGGCCACTGCATCTGTCCCTTGCTCTAGGGCAGGGGTACTTAACCTTTTTTGTTCCATGGAGCCCTTTGCCAGTCAGATGAAAACCACGGACCCCTTACTAAGTCCACACTATACTGTGTATTATTTAATAAATATATCGCACCCACACCAACATGTCCCCACAAGAATAATGTTTTTTTTGAATTTCAATTCAAGCTCATGGGCCCCTGGTTAAGAACCCCTGCTCTAGGGAGATAGCTTATTATCTTCAGAAGAAGATATCACCAATAAAGTGTGTATTGCCAAATGGACTCCGCTTGATCTGTATTGTTATTATTGGACTTTATTCTGTATGGCACTTTTGACCACTTATTATTTCTTGACTGGGTCCTCTATTAAATTTGATTATGTCTTGGAACTCTTTATTGACTATTTGTTCGTATCCATTTTCGCAATCTTCTTCTCACCGTTCAGCCATTCCTAACATGTTTGCCTTTCCTTGGCTGCCCTTCACCCACTGTTCTTTGGAGGTTTCCTCCTTTCCCTTGTGGTTTCATTACCCTCTGTGCTTCAGAATTACAAGTCTCCAATTCAAGACCTGACATCTGAGCTAATAAAAGCATTTTCTTAACAAATTGAAGACAATCTGAATAAGATACAAATGAGGCAAATGATTTAGGATGTAAATTAATTTAATGAGATAATTTAGAGATGTCCAGTAGTTTTCCATTTTTATAGCTTAAATGAATGATATTAAATATTAAGCATAATTTTCTATGGGAATTGGCATCAATCATAAAGATAACTATGATGAAAGGAATGTCTACCATGGTCTAATTTTCTCTATACAGGGGTATGATCTTTAAGATGTAGTAGTTAATATTCACTCCAGATTTACAGCTTTAAAAGACAAAGCTGAAGATTTTATTTAGATTTGTATAATACTTCATTCAGTTAACTAAAGAAGAAAATTTAGAAGAGTTAGGAAAATTATCCATAGAAACTCCTTCAATTCCAACTGTTTCATGTGTGAAGTGTGTATGTAGTTATGTCAGCAGCTAACATCATGCTTTCATGAAGAATTTCATGAAATAAATTTTACAGGCAAGATGTGAGGAAAATGCTTCTTAGACAGAGAAGAATTAACAACTAGTGTTAATTAAGCCAAAAGTTAGTTATGTCTAAGTTCTTAAAAAATAGATGCAGCTGGTCAATATTAATACAATTCATGTTCATTGACAATGTTAAATATATCAAATATCTATAAGGCAGTTGAAAATGAATTATTGCTTACATAAATTGTAACATATAAAACAAATCCTAATACACACCGGACTCCATTGTGTCATACTACGATTTTAACATTCTTAAATTAATATCCTAGAATCCCTTAAAGAAGCCTTATTTATTTTATAGACCACAATATTAATAACATTTTCAAATAAGATGTGTTGTGTGCTGCCTGTGGTTGAATTTTAATGGAAAATATGTGAAGATGATATCCAGATAAATAAGTTATATTTTTTTCTGAGAAATAGCTGGTAGTGAATTGACTTCCACTTAAAACAGCTTTATAAGTATTTTTTTTTTTCATGAAACTCGTTTCAGTTGCAAATTTAATTGGTCTTCAAATAAAAATGAAATGAAAAAACGTAGCATCCTTTCAAGATTTTCTATGGTTCTAATTTACCATCTTGTTTTTTTCAGATATTTTAATCTAGTCCTTATTAAACTTTCACACTTGCAAAGCTTATCAACTTGCTTATCCCAGGAGAATCTGACATAGCGTACTGGATGTTAAGCATATGGACGCTCTTTAGTGAATTAATTGACTAGGTTTTGGAAAGCATCAATTATGTTTTACAGTTGAATGAAAACTAAATTCTTTCATTTGTTTGCTCAACTGTTCATGGAATATTGCAAATATTGGGTTTAAAATATATGTGTTATGTAAGTAACCACCTTGTAATCCTTTGCAGTCAATAGGCCTATAAATAAAATCCATTGTAGTAAGTGCCCTGTGACTTGATGCAACACCTGACTGTCTCACAAGTAACCCTCTCTGACTGGTCTGGAAAGAAAATTCACGCCAACTAATTAAAGTGAAAAGCAGCATATATCAAGCCTTTATATTTTCTGAATATTTATTATTTTTAAAAATTAACTATAGATGTTGAATTTTCAAGCATCCTAAAGATACTTTCATTTATACAACTAGTTACAATAACTACCATATACTAATAATCTTTATTAAAAACCACTAAAGAAAGGACAATCTTCCTTTATGATGCTGAGATGAAGTAACTGAAGCTCAGCTAACTTTAACTAACTTACTCAGAATCACATAGTAACTATAATTGCAAGTAACATTTGGAATTAGATTTCATAGTTTAGTACCTAAATGCCACTTTGAATATCTAATGGCAATTCAAAGTAATTTCTGGACTCCTATACCAATGCCTATTTTATTTCACCTTTTATCACCTATTAAAATTTTTTTTCTAAAATGGAAATTTTTATTACTGAGGAGTATTTTTCTTTCTATACTCTGATTGGGATTTGATTTCACCCAGAATAAAAGTATCTCGGATGTAACTGAAACCACTGGAATGTTCCTGTGATTACCCAGGGTGTTTTCCTTAACCAACCTCAAAATGCAATGGACGGAGTGCTGGCTTTAATTCAGGACTTTAGATGAGGTTTGGTTATTCAGTCTAGCAAGGACACATAATGAACAGTCTCATGGAAACGATAGTATGGTAAATGAACTGGCTGTTTCACATTAAATGTCTCACTTTTAAAAATCCAACACCATGGCCCTAAATCTGTTCCTGTCTATTTACCTTGTCAAACTATCATAGTGCTGAGAGTAACTCTATTTTATTATTTATTTTAAATGAAATGACTTTCAAGGCTCACATATAAACTCTGAAACTGCAAAATTTCTCTGCTTGTTTCACTGTATAAGGCAACCACTTTAATGTGTTGGGTTTTTTCTCCCATGGCAAAATTAAACAAAGTGTGACAGTGAAATATTCCAATTGCTAGACCGCAATATATGTATGAACTTTTCCTGATAGAATAGAATGCTGAAAGTAAATATTTCTCTAAACTCTGCCCAAATATGTTTTGTCTTCTTGAGTGCCAAAGAAATAGTAATGGCAGTAGTGCATGGCAGAGAATATGGAAAAGAACTGGACATTTATCTATGGAAAGAGATGGGTTCCATATTGCAAACAATTTTTTTTACAAAATCATAGATTTGTAAATAATCATTTCCACGCTAGCACATCATTATCCTAAATACCACACAGATGTCATTCTATAGATATCACAGGAATAAATTGCTTGTGTACTCCTCTTGAAACTGTAAAATGCCAACAAAATCTAATAGATATTAAATATTTGTGTTTTCAAGATTGTTGGCTTCCAACATCTTATGATTTTGTTAAATAATATAGTCTCAATTTGAAAAACTTATTGTACTAAAGAACATTGCATATAAACTTAAAATCCCAGAGATATGAGGTATTAAACTTAGTGAGAATACAGCATAACTGCAAAATCAAGTATGTTTTAATTCATGAAATTCTAGAGAACAATTAGAAAAAACATTATTTTTAAAATGGCATGATAACAGCTAATACAATTATACAAGAGAAAAGTTAACTGTACAAATAGATAATGAATTAAGTCCTTGAAATTATGATGTGTAACACATAAGACTCTGTAAGTTGCATGAGGTCAGGGAGCATGTTTATAGTGTTTATGTCTGTTTCACCAGGAACTAACATTGGGCCAGGACCATTGTAGGTATTAATGTATATATTTGTTGACAGATGAATTAATGAATGAATCTTCTTTTAATAATGTATGACAACTGAAGGGAAATTTGCAAAGGAACTATGAAAAATACAAGAGTAAGAGCTTGGAAAATAATTTAAAAATTCTTAAGATGACATTATTTTAGTGTCTTATGATTTCATTTGCAACATCAGTGGCAAAATATATATATACATGTAGTTGTAGTTTTTTTTTGTACTAAAGAAGAACATGGCATAGGCTGCATGATAACTTGCATTCCCAGTTTATTTTCCTAATACTCTGGCCCCTGATTTTAAGCATGGTCTCTCTAAGGAAGACCTTAAACTCTTGGCTTTCTACCAATACTTATTTATTCATTCAATAAATGTGATTGAGCACATATTTTAGGCTTAAAGGAGAATACAATGAGCACAATACAAACAACACATTTAAGGAGAATAGCAATTTATTTATCCACCCCTCAGTGCTAAATCTGAATAGACTCTATTGTGCCTAATATAGTCCATTGGAAAATTTAATTTTTGATTATGTAGGCTAATATATAAATGTGTAAATACTGAAATGGGACATTTAAACAAAACAATGGTCATGTAAAGGATAGGGATTAGTCATCATTCCATACCAGACATAGAATAGGGTCAAATTACTGGGTTAAAAAAAAGACATAATAGCATTATGATTTTACTCTATTGAAGACTTAAACTGAGGATTAATAGAAAAGGCTATTGGGCAAACAAAGAAAAGAATAGGCTACCAGAAATGACTCATTTTCAGTTTTCCTAAACTAAAATAATAATATTAACAAAATATTGAGCACAGTGCCTGGCAATGACCTTGATGAAACACATCCAGTGTTTCTAATTCTTCCCAATGTCCATGTGACTTACTGATTGGGAAGCTTAGAGTGATCATATGTTTATTCAAATAGAATAAAATTCAAATTTACATGGTAATGTAAATCTGTCTGGCTGAAGAGCCTGAGCACTTTCCACTAGAACATTGTTGAGAGGTTATTAAAAAAGGTCTCTGTCATGATTTATCAATTATCTGTTCTCAATCCTAATCATAATTTGAATGAAATGAAGAATGTATATTAGGAGTTTACTATAATATACTTCACTTTTTCTTCAAAATACTACTGTAAAGATAATGCCCTAGTGAGTTAATAAACTGGTATAGGAATATGGGTTAAGCCATGTCTTGGGAGAATTTTGCTTACAACTAAACTATTGAATGAACTGAAAAATTGAAGCCAGCTCCTTCATTGTATAGATAAGGTATCTGAGACACCTGGGGACTAAATATCCTAGAAATTGTGAGAATAGATCTAAGTTTTTCTCATTTTCTGTCCACCAAATCATTCTAATTCTAGTCTGTTTTGTACTTATATATATATATCTCAATATGTGTTTGTTCTATTGTTTTATCAAACATTTAAAATAACACCTTTTATAAGCACCTACTTCTCAGTAATATCTCATAGTTAATTCTTATCAAGGTGTGCTTCAAGTCAAACTATTTCTATTAGCTAGCTTTCCAAAAGGAATAAAAGACACCTTTACCCTCAACTTGCATAAGTATATCTGGGATGTTGTGGTGATAGTCAGTGATTCAGGACAAAGAGACAAATATCTACACATTTCTTAAGTGTGTAGACTAGCTCTCTATAACAAATTTGCTACCAGTGAGATAAGAATCTCAAATTTCCTTTTAGTAACAAATGATTTCTTTAAGGAAAATGATTTAAAAAATTCATGAATAGTCTTTAAAAAGGGCTGAGATGTCTTCATTTCCCTTTCATTCTGATTGTCTCTGCCTGAATATGTTCAGGGAAGGGACATACCATTCTAGTTTTACCATAAATTGCGCAGAATTGAGGGGGAAAAAATGGTTTGTTCATTGAGGTAACTTAAATAATATAAATTGTAAATCATTTATTTTATCATTGAGAAAACAAAATATGAGCCAAGAATATATTTCTTTACATCTTTAGATTTAACTAGTATTGAAAGCTTCAAGGTTTATTTTGACTAGTGTCTGGCTTTCTAATTGACAAGCTAATTAGAAGGGTATGCTAGACTACTTGTCCATACCAAGTTCAGTGTGCAGCTGTCCTGGGGAAAAGACGTACAACTAACTTGTTGACACTTGAAATTAAGCAGCACTCACCCGAAAAACTGTCATTTCTTCCAGCAAAACTTCTTCTAAATCATGCCAAGTTTCCTTAGGAATTGAAACTACTTTAAGAACAGTCCCAACATCTTTGAAAGAAAGAGGGGGTGAGGGAAGAGCACAACTTAAATATATCTGAACAGAGTTTAGTGCTAACAGAATCAATATTTGTTCCTAAAGAACATTCTTATCCCAGTCTTCCTTTTAATTTATTTTTGTCACAACATTAGTAAACAATATATTCAAATGCATTTCATGCAGTTAGCTTTTAACAGTGGAATGAAAAGAACTGGATTTTTAGAAATATATTAAGCTTTGAAGAAGGTTTTATCCTGAAGACATATAAATTTAAAAGAAATTAGAAGTTGGCTAGGTTGGGTTAATTACTTCTATTATTAAAAAAAAAAAAAAAGTCTCCTTAATTATCAGGTATCTCTGAAAAATATACCTAAAAATAAATTACCAATTTGACATGGCAGGTTTTTCCACTCTTTTGTCAAATCAGGGACAACTATGAAGATGAAATATAGATGTAAAATGCAAGGAATTTTGTCAAGTAGTGAGAGCTTCAGAATGTTAGCTGTTTATTCTCTTCAACTGAAAGCATTAAGTATTCAGAGGCCCCTAAAGACAGCTAAATGACCAGTAAGTGATGAACAACAATAACCCAATCTCTCTAAATAAATACCTAAAATCACTTATTACAGTGGTTACAAAATTTCATTTTGGTTAATAAATCTCAGAGTACTAAAGGATTTTAAAATTCAGAAACATATCACAAAATGTTAACTTTAATACATTTTATAGATATTCCAAACATTATTTTTTTCTATTTTTTGTTGTTAAAAGAGAAATTGTTTTAATGATAAAAGCTGTCAATTTCACTCTAATTTTAATTCAGAAGCTATTAATTTTCCAGTATTTACCAATATGTTCCTATTCCTTGATAGAAGGAAGAACAGCGTCTTATTAAGTTCAAAAATTTGTCTCTTCAATATTCTAGTTCTGACAAAATCCATTAACTGCCTCATTTTAATCAAGTTAACAGATTATTTGAGAAGCAAATCTTACCAGTACAGAATAAATTACACCAGAAAATAATTAATGTATTTATAGCATTAATAACCATTTTTAAGAGACCTGCAAGATGTGCTGTCAGATCAATAAAGGTTGTCATGTGTCCCTTGTAAAGTTTTTATGAAGTCCTCTTTTAAGAGGCTCTTTCTATGTTTATAGGACCTTAGGCTACTCAAAACACCAAAGATTAAAGGTAAATTATGTTAATCTAGTGAGAACTCTGATCAGGTCTTAGTACCCCAACACAACTTTTATCTGTGTTCCAGATCTGTTTTGCAGAGTAGTGTTTCAAAGAACTTCACATAAATTGAATCGGATTACTCCTCTAGGATACTATGATGTGCAACTTAGTTAGAAGATAAAATTACTGTAATCAATTTACTTTGCTGACAGATGATAGTGGTCTGTACTGATGGATACCCATCCACATCACCAGACATTCAGCATGCTCATGAAATTGGTGCCTTTAAAGCCAGCTTGTGAGAGGAATTAAAAGCTTATGGCAGTGTTTCTTTGGTTAAATAGCCAGAAACAACCTTTTGTTGCATTGTCAATGAGCGAGGGACTTCTCAACAAGTGTAAGTCAGAGGTGAGGAAAAAGGCATGTGTCACATTATTGAGCAAACTTAATTACTCTGCAGAGACTTGTCTATAATGTGACATTGAATGATAAACTGATAATTATTGAAGGAAAAGATTAAAGGGAAATTACGTTAATCTACTCAGGACTCTGATCAGGTCTCTAGTAACCAAAAGCAACTTTATCTATCATATTCTAAATTCAAATGATATTTATAACCAGAGTTGATACTTAGAATTCACTGACTTTTATAATATTGCAAGAGATCGGACCCTGAGTCTCCATGGGATTCTTTATTTGATAGAAAAACTTTTCACCCATAAAAGTGGACTGCAATGTATTACTCAGAGCCTGACACTGTTACACCTGATAGCATAAGTATTCACAATTTCATTATAAAACTTTAAGTCTTTATAGCACTTACTGCACAAGTTGCCATTCCCCTGTAGTTAATGCATTTTTTTCTCTGTTTCTCACCAAGGGAAAATAAATGTTGTTATACCAGGTTTCAGTGTAGCACTCACTGTTTCCCATTGATTTATGTCAGTTAACAATGTTAATGGAGACTTGGAATTTATTACCTTGGAATCTGACCCTAAGTAGCAAGTTTCAGATTTGTAACTGGTACTTTCAAAAATAGTATTATTATTAATAGGAGAAGGAGAAAAATAAAATATTTGGAGTGGAATATTCTGAAAAGTTTATTTCTATTCATATAATTAGAAATATGTTGTCAAATTCCTATAGAAATGGGTCTAAAATGTATCTACTGATTCCTTGGGTCAATTTTGTTGTTTTTCTCATGAAGTCTTTTTTTTATTTTCCATTGCATGGCAGAAACACAAATTTTGTTGCCCAAAATTAAATTACTGAATGGTAACTTAAATTTCTTAAGTTTTGCATTAATATATTCTGGAACCATTATTAAATGTCTTGGGGATTTCAGGCATGGTTTTGAGCAATATATCTTTGTTCTACAAAGTCACTGCCCAGAGAAGAGTTATGAGTCAATTATGGACATTGATTACTCACCTAATAATTAGTTTTACCTATTTACATTTATCAACTTTTGATTAAAAAGGAAATTTATTTTAAATTAATATATGTCAACTTACCTAAAAATATAACACATTTGTAGTGGTAGAATGGTTAGCTTTTCTAGTAATTTATTAGAGGTTACCTATATATTGAGAGTGACTATAAAAACTGCCTTCAATTCTTAGTATACTTAATTAGTTAAACAGTGTTCTAGAAGAAAACTTAGTGCTGAAATAAAAAAATTTACCTGTTCCGATAAACATGACATCATACTGGCCATCTTCTGCATCCACTCGATCTACTACAATTTGTGTGAACTGATAATTTACATCGGTTTTTATCATTATTGGTCGGTTATTAATAGGAAACACTGGATTGTACATGGCTGGATGACTTCTTGCAAATGTTATTACATCATCAGGAAGGTCCTTTGTAGAGTCAAACCCGCCAAATGTTTTACTGGGACACTATTAGGATATAAGGGAAGAATATTTTTGATTAAAATCTGGAGGAATAGAATTATAAATTACATCATAACATATTGCCTAAGTAGTCTAGGAATCCTTTTTTTGTTTGTTTCCTTTGTTGATTTTTTTTAAAGTTATGTAACTAATAAACTAAAAAATAATACTGCTATTTAAATTAGTAGATACAATATATAATATGTATTTCACATAAACATATCTTAATTCTCAGTGGGATTTAATTATATTGCTGTTTATTATAATCAAAATTGCAAGTACATCCAATGAATTTAGTGTATAGGAAGAGTCTGATGCCTCAATTTGTGACTCTACCATATATTCTATTTATGTGATGAAATATTTGCAATATGTTACAACTAAATGTAATTATTCATTAGAGAGACTCACGATAATTTTCTTAAATTAATTTTTTTCTATTGCATTATGCAAAAGTACAAATGCTTTCTTCAAACTAAAGTTCAATATAAATCACTTTTTATATTGCATTTTTTCTGATATAATCCCTGAATAAAGTACCATAAATAATTTAAATAGTTAAAATAATTTTAGGGATAAGCAGAGGTGTTATTCAAAGTGTTAAGCAAAATGCATGACACAGAAACTGATCCATCACAATGGACATCATGATCAAGCAGAACAGATGATGGCCATAGAGAACCAAAAGAATTCATTGGTGTGCATTAGCATAAAATTACCCTGGATAGAAACACTCCACATAAAGCAATACAACACAAATAAGAAAATTCAGATTTCACTGTGTCTCTTTTCACTGCATTTGATTATGAGGTACACGCATTCAAGGAGTGCTGTATCTCTAATCTCTTGCTTTTTTTTCTTACACTTAAGCAATTTCTGCCATTTAATGTAAGAGCTTGGGAGCTGAAATGTAATTTAGAGAAGTTCCTGATCTTACTAGAGACTTGAAGGAGAAATCAATTGTCTTTGCTGTTACCTTGATATAGATCATTAATAATTCATGAGAAATGAAATAAACCTGTTTTAAATAAGAGGAGTATATCTGTGTGTGTACGCACACGCAAAAATATAACAAAGGGTTTACTTTTTGTTCATCTTTTTAAAATTATAAAATTAACTATTTTACACATATCAAATATCTATATAAAATATGGAAATAACATTAAACTTATTTTTCATCACATTTAAAATTATTCCTGTGCTCACTCTTCTACTACCATTTAAAATAATTTATAAAAATTTAGATATATGTGATTGAAAATTAAAGTATGGGATTTACATAGTTTATATTTTTATCTTACAATTTGTCTTATTCTCTTACCTTACTGTCCTTTTATATTGTCTCTGGTATGAGCATATAAGCTTTTCTTTACAATAAAGAAAATATTGTTTTATGGACATATTGTTTGGAGGTCATTCAATATGTTTTTCCCCAAGTAGTGTTGATAGAATGACATTCTCATTTGGCACCTTTGGGAATTAATAAACTCTTTCATGTAGAGTTTATTCACAGAGTTAGGTGCCACCTTCCACTGGCAGCCGTTTCCTAAACTCCAGTTTAGGCAATACTTTCTGGTTCTTCGTGTCTTTAGCACCTGTTGTATATCCCTGACTTAATTTCCCATGTGAAAATGACTATGTATGAATAGTGGTTGAGAAACACAGGCTTTAGAACTGGGATTCTTAACCTTTTTTATTGCATGGACCCCTCTGCCAGTCAAGTGAAATGAATACGACTGTAATTTATTTATTACATACATTCATAAGTGAAGGAAATGCTAGATTTCAGTTAAAGGTCAGAGAAAATAAAGATAACTGATATTTTTCAGTTCAAGCTCACGGACCTTCTGAAATCTTTCCATGGACCCCTTGGAGGTCCATCGACTCCTGGTTAAGAACCCCTGCTCTAGAACCAAACTTTCTAGACTGAGTCCTGCCTCCATTACTTAATTTCTCTTTGCCTCAACGTCCTCATCTGTGAAATGGGGACAATAATTGAGTTATTGGGAATAATATATACTAATAAGTATAAATCTCTTTAAAAGTTTCCTGGCACACAGTAATTTCTATATTCTACTTGCTATTATTAATTACAAATATATTGCCAATATCTTCAAAACAAGAACTGAATTCATCTTTGTAACTCCAATTAGAAGCACATAGAAGAAACGTCATCAACTGTGTTGAAATGAAGTAAAGTACAGACAGTTCATATTTGTAACACACTGGCATTAATTGACCATAGAGTTATAAAACTGTCCACCAAAAAAAGCAACAATAATTTTCCATTAAGAGATGGATTAAATATCTTATGTTTTTTTATAAACCTCATTTGACTTCTTATAATCAATAGATATTCCATCGTGTTCATTTATTCTTCGGAATGCCTACTTAGGTTTTTTTTTTTTTTTTTTTTTTTTTTGTCTAAAAGATCCATCAGCTAGAGTATAATATTTGTAAAATGCAAACTTATCAAATTACTCATTATAAATAATTTTAGCCATATAGGACAAACATTATTTAATATACAATGTATCTTACTTGAACTTAGGAGGAAAAACCCAAAGTAAAGTTGTAGTAATGGCTATACTTCAAATGCAAAGTTTTTCATCATATGAGATTATTTCCTTAAAGATTATTTAGGGTTAGAAAATATTGCTCTTGAATGGATGGCTCTATCCAGTTATTATATTACCTCTGATATCAATTTGATGACCTCTTCAAAATTCCTGTCTTAACTAAGCTTTTTTGTTGTTTCTTTTCTTCTTTTTTCCACTCTGAAGTTCAGATTCAAAACTGTTTTTATTTTGCATTTGTCTTTTTTTTTTTTTCAGACTGTGTGTGCCCAGGTGAACTGGAAGGAAGAGGTTGAGCTCGCCTAAGACAGTAGGCAATGTCTGTTAGAAAACTCTGTTAGCCCTACTCTCTTCTGAGATTTTTAAAATATCTTGTTCACATACTGAGGGTTGTGTCCCACTCCTACGTGAAAATACTGTCGGGTTTTATTTTTCTCTCCAATTTAAAATGTGCAACCCTTAAGTAGAATGAGTCTACTCTTAATTGTTTCAACTCTTTTTCCAAGAAGATCATTTCCACTATATCCCATTCAGAAAAGAAAACAGGCTACCCACTCAGTTTCTGTTTCTTAGATATTATAGGTAATAGTAAATGATAAGCACTGAACTTTAATAAAATCTGTAATGAACCTGTTTTTAAATGTGGAATTCCATGAAATCACAGAATATCTTTGTCTTGCTCTCGTCATCTTGGAATCTTTGTTGTTCATCATCTGTATTTAAAGTCTATTTGCAGCTGATATATTTTTTTTACCTTGATCAGAAATATATTCACTTCATATTTTGAACACCTCGGCCACTTACCGTTCCTGGTCGTGGGTAGGGGACTCTTCCTTGATAAGGCACCCACTGATAGTTGGGACCATCCCTGTGAGCGTATGGACCAAGGAACACCCTTCTCACATCACTCATGCTGTACATACACACAGCTGATCCCTTGAAGATGTTACTAACAAGAGACAAAAACAAACAAAACAGAATTTTACTCTTATACAATGCCAAGAGAATTCTGTAGATATTGAGTTTTAAATTTTCAGGTATCAATTTTCTTAGCAATCTCAAAGAGTGTTTGGGATTTCTTTAGTCACACATGGTATACATCTTAACGTGCACAAGAGAACAAATTATGATGTCGTAAATATAAAAGCCATAATGAAACTGTTTTTAGTATTCATATAATATACACATTCATATTATACATTTTATTTTGATATCAGGTAGAAATGAAAATATAAACTTTGGTAATATGTTAAGCCTGCAAGTACCATGACTGAAACCAGGAAACTTTTAAACAAGCAAGAATGTTTAAGAACTTATTCTGTAAACTGAAATTCACGCAGAAAATGAATAGTCAATGTTAAATGATGTGTTACATTACATTATTTTTAACTCCCAAGCCACCAAAAATATTAGTTCAAATAACAGTTTGATTTTTGTGAAGGCATTTAAAATCATCTTTCCAACACAGAAAATGATTTTAACTTAGTAGCTATTATACCCCAGTCAAAGTAGAGAATTATAGCAATTATCCCCATCATTTTGCTAGGCAAAAATCAGGTATTTGAAACAACCTGGAAGTTTGTCACTGAGCTGCCACAATTTTCCATTTTATTTTGCTTAAATAAATACAGCTTAAGAAAAGGGATTCTAAAGACATAAAGCAGTTGTGCACATTTAAAATATGGAATGCTTTAACCAATCTCCATAGAAAATTATATATAAATCAGATCAAATGAAAAATATGTGTTCTTAAAAGTTTATTATTGGCTACTTCTGCATATAGACAATGCCTGCTAGACTGCACGCTTCATTAGGGAAGGACCTTGCCTGGCTTCTTTTCTGGTACATCAATTGCATGTTGCTTGGTACTTGATGCACAGTAAACCTCAATAAATATTTGTATAAATAATAACATCTCATAATAGAATAATAAAATAAATAACAAATTAACTCTTGTTTCACACATCATAGGTTATAATCTTTATGTTACATCTCTGTTCCATTGTTACATATTTTGCATATTTATATATGAAATCACTCAGAATTGAAAGATCTTACTCTTATGACTTACAGCTGTTAAGACTCACTCACAAACTTCCATCTCATTGATTATACCCATTAAGCCAGTGGTTAATGGGCTTCTCCTGGGAACTTGTTGGAAATGCAGATTCTCAGGTTTCACCCCATTTCTATTGAACAGAAACTCTGGGAGTGAGGCCCAGGAATCTGTATTTTAATAAGCTCTCTGGGCTATTATGATGCAGTGTATTGGTCAGAGAACCAATACAATAAGCAATGAGGAAGCAGAAGAAATGGATTAATATTTGTTTAATTTGTACCTCCCACTCTTTATTTCAATTCTCCTATGTTTTATAATAAAGAAAAGGAATTATTTAGGTATGAGAAATTGCATAGAGTTTTAATAACATGGGTTTCTTAATTTTTACATGTTATTTTTAAATTATTAAGTAAACATTTCCAAGCAATTTGTAATGGATTTAATATTTACAATCTAAACCAGTGTTAACATTGCAGTTAATCTTTCTCTTTGTGC
>JAQZBX010012954.1:0-40500 GCA_029593785.1 Cabassous unicinctus
GAGACAAGACGAGATGCTCCGAAAGCTCCGAAAGCTCCGAAAACCAGGAGCCGAGGTGGCGCAGATGGCTAGAACACCTCTCTCCTACATCGGAGGTCTTCAGGATGGAATCCTGGTGAAGACTGGAGGAGGAAGATGAGAAGAGATGAAACAGACACAGAGAATTGCCCAGCGAATAGACACAAAACAGCAAATGGGGAAGGGGGGGGTTAAAATGGATCAAGTAAATAAATAAATCTTTTAAAATAAATAAATAAATAAATAAATAAATAAATAAATAAATAAATAAAAAGCAAGCTCAAAGGGCATATCTCTCTCTCCCTCTCTCTTGCCCTGCTCTCTCTGTGTCGTCCCCCCACCCCCCATGTGGATCAACATGCAAGCAAAATCTGGGCATTTATAATCTATTCTGGGAAATTGTAGTTTGTAAACCAGTCCTCTTTATCGCTCTTCAGCCTCTTACTCTCTACCTGGGACCCATGATGTGTTATTTCCTCCCATTTCTCTTCCCTCCCTAGCTTAATAAATTACTGGCCTAATCAATGTGACATGCTCTTGAAATTCATTTCTGCTGCATAGTCATGAACCTAGACAAAATCCGGTAACAATTGCACTACCAGAAATTGCCTCTACTGAAAAAATAATGTTCCTGCTCATTAGAACGATCTTTACAGAATTATTTATCATAAGAATACAAAGACTTTATAATAAGGATTGGTGAAAATATATTTTGATGTAGTCTTAAAACAGGATATTATGCAGCCATTACAAAAATAAACTATATCTGTATAGACACATACAGAAGGTCTCTAAGCCATGTGAGTAAGTGAAAAAGCAAGGCTAGAACGGTGTTTATAATACAATCCTATTTGTACAGACTTTAACACACACATACACACACACATGCACACATATATACAATATCTGTAATGATAGATGCAATTATATTATTCTACCAAAAAAAAAGAAAAGAAAAGGTGAGAAGTAACCTTTGAAGAGATGTCTGGGGCCTGAAAAATGGAGGGAGAGTTTTAGCTCTCACAACTTTCTGTACTTTTTGTGCATACATTACTTTCATTTTCATTTTTTAAAAGTAACCCCCTTTTTTGAAACAAACAAGCAAACAAACAAACAAAACAAAGAAGACACAGGAGTTGTTTTGTTCTTTTGGGTTTAAAATTAAAAACCACATTTCAGTAGGTAAGATGTGCACCCATATGGCTGCAGCTGCCAGCAGGGAGAGAATTTTTCAGATTTAAAATATTTCCTAATGACTGATTTTGTTATTACAAATACCTGATTTCATTTTCATATCCCAAATGACTTCCACAAACCAAACTCAAAATTAACTAAAAAACAAACTAAAAATCAATGGTCTCTAGGTGTTCACCACTTGTGGTTAGTCCCTAATCAAGTCAATCAGTAAAAAAGTGCACATATTTCTAAGTCCCATTTTCTTGTGTGTTGGCAAAAGGATAAGGAGAATAGCAAAAGCAATGATGACACATCACCTGCTTTTAGGCAGGCAAATATATCATGAATGCATTATTCCCCCCAGGATCAAGATGCTAAATCCTGTTAGCCCTCCAATCTCAAAGGCATTCTCTCACCACCTATCTAAGGTGTCCTCCCACCCACACACTCCTTCTTGTCTATCTTGGCTGCCTACTGCTTTGCTTCTTGGCTTTTATAATCAATTATTCATTTGCCTGTGACACTGTTTTTTGTCTGTCTTCTTCACTGGAATATAAGCTACGTAAGAACAGTACCAAAGTCAATTTGTCTACCACTCTCTTCACAATGCATATCTCATCTAGTCCAGGCCTACAAACACAAATGCTTGTATAAATTTAAAATAATAGTGTGCATATGTGTACATTATATAAATAGAAAAATGATTGATAGATAGAAAGATACATCAATAATATAATATCAACAATAGCTTGGCTTATTGAATGAATACTAGGTGCACTATTGGAAGTATCTACATGTTATAATTCTGTCATACTCAAAGCAACTGTATTAGGTAAATCCTATTATTATACCTATTTATAGAATGAGAAAACTGAAGGGTGAAAAGGTTAAGTAACTTGACCAAAGTCACACCCAGTTAAGAAGATAGAGTTAGTGATAGAGATATAATATGGAGATAGAGATAAAACATATATGTGTATAGTATATATTATATAGGTGTATATATGTGTGTTTTTATATCAGCTATAGTATACCTATGTATCAGCTATATGTATTATATATAGCAGCTATAAATACACATATATGTGAAATACATAATAGAGATTTGTTTTTCTCATTTTAGATTCAATGTTGAAATAAAATCAAAAGAAAATGGAAAATCTACTGCCCAGAAAACCACCAAAAGAATCACTAAATTAAAACACTGAATTCTATTTCTCCTTCAACATGGGAGAAGGATGTACATTTCCCATGAATACTGAGAGAGGACTTCCCTCTGCCTCCAACCTGTATTTTTCCACATTTCAAAAAGTACATTAATTCTTTGCAGAAACCTGCAACCAGCTTCCATGGCCCATCCTGTGCACTATTTTGTATCTCTACAGAGGGCTCCATGAAGTCAAAAGCAATCCATTCTATTGTATGCAGAATATAATTGTCACTTCACTATTTATATCCGGCAACGTGGTTAGGTAGTGTCATCGTTATCATCAACAGGAACAACAAAAATAATTCTGAAGCACAGTGCTTGGTGTTTTTGAAAAGATAGCATGAAAACTGATCTCTCTACTTTATGGATTTTGCAATAAAAGAAGATAGTGTGGATGATAAGACAAAAACATGGGACATTTTCTATGAAAGCTCAGTGAGAATGGATTGAAACTAAAGGATGAAAGCAAAAGAAAGATTAATTTACCTTGAAAAAAATATCCTACAATTTGTTGTAGAATACTTGTTCCTAAAGTGTTTCTTTTGTCTTCAATGCTCTGTAAACTCATATGTAGCCTAAAACAGGCACATTAATTATAACAGTGTATTTGTATTTCTTTCTCTTACCCAGTGACTTTATTCACAACAGCAAGGAAAATCATGCTAGCAACCCCCATTTCATTAAAAAAATAAAAATAAAAAACAATTGCTACTAATAGGACTCTGAATTCAGCTCTCTAGTAAAATGTACTCGTGTATTTGAAACAATGAAAGACACAAATTTTAAACAGATGAAGTAAACTACTTACAACTCTTTAACATTAGTCAGTAGACCACCATTAACAGTCAATCAAAATCACTTTAGACCAGTGGTTCTCAACTGGGGGAAATTTTGCAAGTTGGGACATTTGGCTATATCTGGAGACATGTTCAGTTCTCACAACTTGGTGGACTAGCAGAGAGGGGGAAGAAGGGCATGCCGCTGGCATTTAGCAGGCCTACGATGTACAGGACAGCCCTCACAACCAAGAATTATCCAGTCCTACACAAGGTCATTTATTCAGCAATTTTGTTTTGATCTTTTACTATTTTCCAGGTACTGTTCTGGGGAATGCAGATACAGGAATGAACAAAATTGATGATGTCCCTGCCCTAATTGAGATGATAATCTCCTGGGTGATGCAGACAATAAGCAAATAAAAAAATATGTTGTCATGGTTTGGGGTCTTCAAGGAGAAGACATTGAGATGAAATTTACATATAGGAAGTTTATTAAGGAATGTTCCTGGAATCAACACCTCTGGGATGCTGATGAATGAAATATATGAAGCAGAATTGGGTAAAGGGAGAAGATGAACTGTGATGCAATCTACCCCTATTAGTCAGGGTTCTCTAGTGAAACAGAACCAACAGGAGATATCTGTAAACATTATGACATTTTATAAAATTGTCTCACACAACTGTGGGGATGCTCATTCCAAGTTCCATAGGTAAGGCTGCAAACTGGGAACAGCGATGAATTTCCCATGAAAAGCTGGATGGCTGAAGTAGAGATGGAAATTCTCTCTTCTGACTGTTGAAATCATCACTTCTCCTTTTAAAGCCTCCAACTGATTAGATGAGATGTCTCTCAATCCTGAAGGCAGTCAGTTGATTGTACATATGATCAGCCATAGACACAATCAAATTACTGATGATTTAAGTCACAGCAACAATCAGGCCAGTGCTTGCTTGACCAAATAACTGGGCACCATTACCTGGCCAAACTGACAAATGAATCTAATCATCATAATAACAAAAACCTCAGAGCCTATAGGGACCTCTAGAGCTGAGATTTCTCTTCAGAGTTGTCTTCCATTTATGTAAAGGGGCCAAGACTTCATACTTCCACATCAACCAGTCATTAGATATGGGCTGCCTTCAGAAAGGGGGAATGAACTTGGATAAGGCAGTTTTCTTGAGCCAATGGCAATTCTTACAGGGGGAGTCACCTGAGAGCTGTCAATCATCAACACTCCCAGCAGCTGGGAAATGAGTGCTTAAGCTCTGAATGGGAGAAATCTGAGCAGCACATAACAGTTCATACTACATACACATTAAGTAGTAATAAATGAAATAACATTCAGTAAGAAGATCAAGAACGACAGAGGGTGAAGTAGCATTATAAAGAAGAGTCCAAAAGGCCACTCTAATAACATGTCATCTGAGCAGAGACTTCAATGAAATAAGGGAGTAATCTAGGTAAGATCTTTGGGAAAAGTATACCAATAAGGAGGAATGGCTATTGCAAAGGTCTTGAGGCAAGAATGAAAATGGTATATTGAAGGAACACCAAGAAAGCCCCTGTGACTGTAACGGAATAAGCAAGGAGGAGATTGGTAGGAGAAGGAATTGGAGACAGCCATGAGTACATTATAGTACCTTTTTACCACAGCAAGGATTAGGATGTCTTCCTGAAGCCAATGGATGGGTTTGAAAAAGTTAGTGATATGACCTGATATAGAGAATTGGTTATAAGGAAGCAAAAGTGGAAGTAGAGATACAGTTTGATACAGTGGTAGTTTAAGCGAGACATAATGGCTTGGACTAAGGTGGTAGATGTCGTGGGGATTTATAAGGTAGAGATGTCAAGATTTACTTGAGGATTAGATATGGACTGCAAAAGAAAGGAAGGAATTATTGATGATACCTAGATTTCTGAGCAACTGAGTGGATATATCTATATCTGTATATAAATACAGATATAGAGAAGTCTAGGCAGTTTGAAGGAGGAAGTGGAGAGTTCTGTTTAGCCATGTAAGTTTGAGATGAATTAAATATCTGTATCAGGGATGATTAGATTTGACCAAGTCAAAGAGAAACACAAAATAAGAGTAGCTTAAACAAGATAGAATTTTTATTCTCTCCTGCATGAGACTCTAGAGGTTGGCAATCATTCTCTCTTTTTTATTATCTCTGGAGTGTGACTGTCATCATCATGGTTTGCTTGAGCTCTAGTCCAAACAGCAAGATAAAGATGGGAGAAGAATTGGCAAAAAGTCTCAGAATCTGCCACGTGATACTTTCCCTTCAATATCATTGGCCAAAGCATTGTCACATAATTATACCTTACATAAGTAGCGGGGATGGGGGATAGATGTATAGGCCCTGTTCTGTGCGGTCATGAGCCCAGCTAAAAATTATATTGCTATGGAATAAGAATGGATATTGGAGGACAAATAACTATTTCTACCATAGAATCCAATGGGAATATCAAGTAGATAGTTGAATATACAAATCTAGAGCTCAGGACGAAGTCAGGACTAGAGAACTAAATATGGGAGTCATTAGTTTATAGATGGTGTTTAATTAAATCTATGGAAACAAATGAGATTACCTAAAAGTGAGTGCATATAAAAAAAAGAAAAAGTTACATAATCTCTGTGGTAGATTGTATTCTCCAAAGATGGCTATAACAATATTTCCCATCCCATATGATCATATACAATGTGACCTTGCTATTTCTTCCATTGAGAAGCAGAGTCTATGTCCCCTCTCCTTGAATATGGATGACCTTGTGACTCACCACCAAAAGTGACAACACATGACTTCTGAGGCTAGGTCAGAAAAGGAGATGCAGTTTCCTCTTTGTTCAGAACAATTGTACTTTGACCATTGGGCAATTATGCAAGAGGTTTGTGATGGTTGGAAGCTGTACATACCCCAGAAAAGTAAGTTTTTAAAGTTAATCCATTCCTGTGGGTGTGGACCCATTGTAAGTAGGATTTTTAGTAAGTAGAATCTTAAGATGTGACCCACCTCATTCAGGGTGGATCTTACTCCTCTTACTAGAGTCCTTTATAAGAGAATGAAATTCAGACAGAAAAAAGAAGCCACAGAAGCAAGGATCTAAAATAATGAAAACTGGAAGAGAAGGAAAAGACCAGGATATGTCACCATGTGGCTTGCCACATGACAAAGGAGTCCAGGATTGCCAGCAGCCAGTCTTCAGGGAGAAAGCATCATCTGATGATGCCTTGATTTGGACATTTCTCTCAGCCTCAAAACATTAAGCTTGAAAGCCAATATAAATTCCCACTGTCAAAAGCCAACCCAGGGAGCCAATGTGGCTCAAGTGGTTGAGTACCTGCCTCCCACATGGGAATCTTGGGTTTGGTTCCCAGGACCTCCTAAAAAACACACACACACACACACACACACACATGCAACCAAACAAATGAAAAAACCAAACAGGGCAGCCAACATGGCTCAGTGGTTGAGCGTCAGCTTCCCACCTATGAAGTTCCAGGTTCAATTCCCAGGATTTTTTTTTAAGCCAACCCATTTTATGGTATCTGCTTTGAGCAACTTTAACAAACCAAAACAAGGTTCAACTACTCTGAAGCTGACGTGAGGAAGTCAAGCCACATGGAGAGATCGGGTGTAGGCTCTCTGGCAATCCCAGTCTTGATTCCTCCCAATCCAGATGCTGCACTTATAAGTGAGTAAGCCTTCAGTTGATTGTAGCCTACAGCAATCCAGAAAATTTCACAGTCCTTGAGTCTTCCAAGTTCAGACCCCAGACATCCAAGGAGTAGAAATCAGCCATCTTCTCATGTCCTTTTCAAATTCTTGGCATATGGAATCCATGAGTAAAACAAAATGCTTATGGATACTTAAAAAATATATAGGGTGTGGATGTGGCTTAAATGGTTGGGTGCTGCCTCCCATATGGAGGGACCTGGGTTTGATCCCTGGGACCTCCTAGTAAAATAAAGAAAAATTTAGAAGGTGCATGGGCTGCCAGGCCCCGCATGCGGGTGCCCCTTCAGGCCCTGCCCCCAGGTGTCATGCACGGGTGTACCGTCAGGCCCTGCCAGCAGGTGTGCTGCCAGGCCCCGCCCCCAGGCCCCATGCATGGGTGCACCATCAGGCCTCATGTGTGGGTGCACCACATGCAGTAAGATGATGACATAACAGGAGAATGACACAAGGGAGAGCCAAGATGAAAGGCGCCAAAAAACCAGGAACTAAGGTGGCGCAGGCGGTAGGATGCCTCTCTCCCACATCAGAGGTTCTCAGGATCAAATCCTGGTGAAGAAAGGTGGAGAAGGATGAGAAGAGAGGGCAGGAAACGGATACAGAGAATTGCCCAGTGAATGGACACAAAAACAGCAGAAACGGGGGCGGGGGGGTTAAAAATGGATCAAAAGTAAATAAATAAATCTTTAAAAATATATATATATATATATATGTATATACAGCAATAGTGACTAGAGCAGAAACTTGGTACTGTAAGTGGAGTATTGCTACCAAAAAAGTCTAAAACTTGTCACATTGGCTTGGGCTAAGCAGTACGTGAGGCAGCGAAGGCCTTGAAGAGGTTGTTAATGAAGACCTCAGTTTCTACAACTATACAATGGGAAGAATAAAGCACCTACTCATAGGATGGTTGTGAAGATTAAACATGGTCACATGGAAATGCTTATCACAGTACACATAAATGCACAATAGATGTTATATATTCAATAGTGAATTTAAAATGCTGTGAATATGACCACTTTTAGCCATTGAACACAAAACTGTAATTAATAATTCTATACTTCTTATTTCTTCAGCAATACCTTCAAGCAGAATAGAAGAGTGCCAACCCAAGTAGGAGGAGTAGGCAGTGGAGGAAGGGGACATGAACACTCCAAAAACCCATAAAATTCAATAATCCCCAAATTATGCTTGACGTTATGTGATTGGTCTGTTTACCCAAAGAGAAGGAAAGGCGTTTTCATTGGCTGGTGGTAGGTGTGAATCCCAGCATCACAACCAAGGGATGCAGCCAAGCAGCATGGGTGAAGCAGAGTTCAGTCTGATGGCCCATGGGTCTTGCATCCAACTCTCAGCACCCTACTTGGTACCCAGTCCAACATCACAAGAAGGAAACCAAGGGAACTTATTTTGCCTCTAATTATATAGTTAATAATTAGGGAAAAATATTTTTTAATGGCTAAATTAATCACCATAATCCTAGTGCCATTTTCCTTTGCCTAATGATGATGAGAATTCAGTGGTAGGACAGAGGGTGCACCTGGCACTGACCCTGTGAGAGTATCTAACTTCCTTATGCCCACAATATTCTCCACTCTTCAAAGAACAGGAGAAACAAGGAGGAGGACGAGGAGGAGGGGGAGGAGAACAAGAACAAAATGAAAAAGGAAAAGGAAGGGAGGGAGGGAGGGAGGAAGGGAAAACCAAAAAAGAAATACATTTACACTGATGCAACTACGAGAAAAATACATTCGTTGCCAATGATGTTTTTCTGTCACATAGCTGTCTCCTTCATTGCCCTCCATCTTAAATTATAAAGTCCCAGATGCAGAGACAGGTTTACATAAATTTCTATACCATCTAGAGCTGTTACAGACTTTCAGAACATACTTTTGGATGCTCAGGAAATCTTTAAAAGAAGATTCAGAGTACTTGGTGTTTGTAATTATCATAAGCACATTCATCTTTTACCTTTAAGTAATAGATGAGAAATAAGTATCATGGATCAGGAAAAAGATTCTTGTGCTTCTCATTTCTGTTTGGCCATATGTAATACTAAATTATGAAAGTCCTGCCAAAATCTTACAGGAGTAACATGTGTAACATGTTTGTTACTTAGCCCTTAGCAGGGAACATCACAGAGTTTCATATTGTATATGTAATATGCTACCCTGTTTGCTAAATTCTTTGATTTGACATAATCAGTTATGGATGATTTCTCTAAAACAAAAGACAAACAATTTTAATAGGAATTCTATGTAGTAATTTATTTCATTTATAAGGTTACTGACTATCCAATGATAAGACTGCAAAGAAATGTTTATAAATGAGCAGTTAGAAAAAACTAACAATACTCATTGGATGACATTACTTCAGAAGTAATTATGAATTATTATTATTATTAACTATTATTTCAGCTTCTTCTATCAAATAAATTTAGTGATGGCAATTGCTATCTTAGAATAGTTTTACATGCAGATTCATGAAGTGGCAGATGCAGAAAAGTCCTATCAGATGAAAAACTGCAGCAAGAAATTTTCAAGGAAAAATAAAGCCAAAACTCAAACTAAAAATTTAGGACTAGAAAAGATCCCAGGTGGATGTCAAGTGTACTTCGTCAGCATATGAAGAGTTCTGAGAGTTTTAGGCAAGTTTGATTTTGCATGTTTAAAGTGAGTGGTACATCTTGTTAGCAAAAATGTTCAGGTCAGACCAGTTCCTCAATTCCCCACCTTCACCTTTACCCATATCAATCTAAACACTTCCTATTGCCTTTATTACCACTCAGCTCTTAGTTGCTACAAGAGAAATAGTAAGGAAGGTCTTAGTAAAGTAAAAATTTAATTCAACCAACCGCTCACTTGCTTTTCACTTATTCTAAAAGTAATTTCTTCCAAGGTGGTGTTGGGAAGTAAAAGCAATCTGGACAATAACATTAAGTTATGTCTCCTTATCACTTCATATGGAAGATATTCTTAGATGGCTGTGGATACACCCACACACACACATTAATTGCTCCCCAAAAAGATAAGGCCGATTTAAAATTTTTCAGAAAACAATAATATAAAAAGTATAAATTTCACAAAAATATTCTTTATAGAAGTACAATTAGTGTTTTGATAATATTGTTCTATTTTTTGTGTGCAATATCAAAATATCAGTTCTTTGGTCCTCCAAGACAAGTTGAAATACACAAAAGAAATTTGGAGATTTTGGATGGAACTAGTTTGTATTTTGAATTATCAAAATAATTACATTCACTTCTCCATGATCCTATTCATGTGGAAGAAAAAAAATCTTACTTTATTGGCATTATACCACCCATTATATTAACATTTATTTTTTAAAACGATTATCTCAGTCACAAAGTAGAAATTATAATCTCCAGAGTCTGGAAATGTTTATCTTTGTGAAATATACTATTTGACTTATTATTATTGAAAAACATCTTACATTTGTTTAGTTAAGTGTTTTAGAGTGTTAAAAACAAGTTACATATACTTTATATCATTTGATCATTGAAAAAACCCTTCACATTAGTTGAAATAGGTGCTGTTATCTTCAGTTTCCACAGGATGAAACTGAGACAAGATAAAAGTCTTGCCTAAAATCATGTAACTAAAGAACCCAGGTATCTTGACAACCAGTCTGTATCCTTGCCATTGACTGATAGAGGTTGTTACTCTGCCAAGCCAGAGGCTATTTTTCACTTTAATCAGTTTAGTGATTTATTATTCATGGTTTATTAAATGCAAGTATTTTAATTTACCAAAAATTTGAATCTGAGAGCTTTGGAACAATACCACTAGTGAGTAGACAGTGCTACAGCATTCTGCACAAGGTAACTAGGGGGAAAAAATGTGCCTTTGAGATTTATCTTTACAGGGTCTTCAATTTCCATTTTACAGAACTTTGTGCTCAAAATTTTATTTAACATTTAGATTAACTAGATTGAAAACTCTCACATTTTTCAAAGGAAGGCGCTCTTTGCACACTGAGGGAAAGCAATAGATAGCCTCTCATGACTTTAGCCAGGCTTTTGATTTCGCCCTGCGTGATAGAGTCATCAACCAACTGGAAACACCGTCTCAGCCACACAAATGATGGAGAGCTGCACAGTTAATGAGTGGCTATGGTTGGCTCAATGTCAACTGGGTGGGAAATGAATAGAAAATCCCAAATGTAAATTTGTTTAACATTTGCCATCAGTGACCTAGAGAAATAGGGAGCTTATTTAAGTTTGCAGCTGGAAAAGAGAAATGTCTTTGCAGGCATTAAAAAATCTCAAAAATGAATCAGAATTCTACATATCTTTTATTAAATGTAAAAAAAAAAGTAGCCAGGGTGAAAATCAAGATCAATGAACTAAGAGTGGTATAGTATCTTTGAGATATGTGATTATTAAAACACAGAATGAAAAATCATTGGCGGTTATTTGGCCTTCTTGTGTCTACTGTAACCCAAGTTCACAGTACATGCACACATACACACACAACACACATACACAAACGCACACACATATATAAATATACAAAGCATACCAAAAAAGTAGAATTCAGATTGAAAATATTGGAGTGGGTATTTAATATTTATATAAAATCATTCCTTTCCTTTATTGAGTCTCAGAAACTTCTAGATTGAAGAAGTGTTGTTTTCTTGTTGTTTTATAAGTGTTTTCCAATAGAACACAGAATATACGCTTTATGAAGTTGCACAGCCCCTCCCCCTGCCCCAGGTAAAACAGCAGAATGTAGGTGGTGGAGAATATTGTTATTTTTTTTAAAAAAAGATTTAAGACATTAAATGATTAGGCCAAGGTTACGCAGGGAACAAGCTACACAACAACGTGTGAAAAATAGTTTAATACTTAGTCTATGCTTCTTAACTGGACAATTCTGGCTTCTCTATTCAGTTTTATTCTAAGACAGATCTTTGAAATGAATGAAAAATTTGAATATGACAAGCCTCAAACCATGAAATAGCAAGAGATCATAGAGAAAACGAATCATATTATGCTAAAAACTTTGTTCTCTAAATTTGCAAATTCTAAACCAAAGAGTTTTCTCTGTTGATCAGTCTAACTTTTTTACCTGAGAATTCCCACAAAAATTTTAGATGAAATATTCCTATAAACAGCATGTTGTATAAGTTGAGATCATGGCAACATTGTTCAGTTCAGATAGAAAGGGCAAACAATTACTTTTTTATTTTTAAAAAATCAATTTTTGCTTATGGGTGGGATTTGCTATTCGAAGAGGGGGGACAAAAGGACAATATTTTTATCTCTATCTCTACCTGTCATTTATTAGGAGAAATGTAACTTTTCTGTAAACAGCACTCTCTTTACAGCCTCATCCAAAACAGACACTATAAAATCAGCTGGGTTCTAAGAAAACAATACAGAATTAAGTCATTTTATTTATTAACTTGGAAGCAAAAGTTTACATTTGTACAATGTCTCCACAGATTAGCCTACTTTGAAAGTTACCCACCTAGTTTAGAGGCACCATAAATAATCTGTGATAAAACACTTCTTTGTATTTGACTTTTCAAATATATTCATTTTAATCAGATCTTATATAATTCCCTGTATGTGTGTATATGTATCAATCAGGCAAAATCAAACATGTATGTGAAAGAAGGGGATATCCCTGCAAAAGAAATCTGGTGGGTTTTTTTTTTTAATATATAATTAGCCAAATCTTTGGTTGGGAGTCCAGAATTTATACTTAAAGAGTTTTGAATTTAATTTGAGTAGGAATTCAATTTGCCTTAATATTTTCCATATAAGAGCCATAGAATAAATTAACTGGTGTAGGATAATTGGAATTTATGAAAATTTTATTAATTTTCACTGATTATTTCATGACAGATTTTAAAAGAATGCAGCAATGAAAATATATAAACATTGGGATTATCTTAAAACTTCTTGGGTTTTTTATTAAAGGAATTACAAAAGATATATGTTATTAAATAATTTTAAGAAAGCATGAAATGCCATTATCACATCACATTAATTTTCTAAACATCTTATCAAAGTATACAAACATAGAAATTGCTACCCATGCTAAAGCATGATCCATCCATTTTCTTGCCAAAAGCAGTTCTCCCTGAAATCAGCCGTGAATATTAAATATATTGCATCACTTCCTTTATTTAGTTTGTAACTCTGCCATACTTGATTTTCCCAAATTATTTTTTAATCCACTTTTAGCTCTACAAATAGCAAGGTTTTGTGGTAAGAAACTCTACCAAATTAAACCAAATAAAATTGTGCTTCCTTTTATTTATCTCACTCAGATTTCAAAATGAGTGCCCTTTACCATTGTAAAGCTTTTCTTATATAAACTATTCTTTATGAAATAAGTGTCATCTGAGTAAGGAAAGAAAGTTAGACCATGTCTCTACAGGTGTGACCAACTTGGGTCTATGCATACAAGCCCACCATCCAAATGGATTTGTTCAACTTTGTCCTAAAGGATAAAAAGGCCTATATTAGTTAGAACTCTTTTTGGTTACAAATGACAGGAAGTCCAATTCGAATTTAGCTTAAACAAAAAAGAAATATATTGGCTCCTGTCACTGAAAAGTCTCGGAATTTGGCACTTGGTTGGATTCAGGGCTTAAGCAAGGGCATCAGGATGAAGTTTTTCTATATTACTCAGCTCTGCCTTTTTCTTTTTGGCTTCATCCTCTCAGATTTAAGTCCAGCAGAAAGAACTTTTCCCGCAATCACCTGCAAAATTCTCTTGTGTCTTAGATTGGACCATATGTTCATGCTAATCCTTGTGGCCAGGAGAAGGAGAGGCTCTGAGTCAAGTTGAACTCACACATCTGTAATCAGTGTAGGAGCCCATTTTAACTGGATAGATTAAAAAGGTGGGGAAGGGGGTGAAATTGGTTCCTAAATAAGCATTGGAAGTTTGTTCCCAGAAGTGGGGTAAGTGGATATGGGACACCAAAAACAACAAATATCCTCTGCAGCGGTCCAGCTGACAAACCCAGAAGTCAGTAGATCAACTTGGGTGTAGTATTTCCTTACTTATACAAACTTCTGCCAATTCAACAAATATTAACAAAGGGTTCTGAGAACCCATCAGAATTCTCATATAATGCTGTGTTTTTCTGTAAAATGATATCAGCTGGACTTTCTAATTTTGCATGCAAACCCCGTGTTAACTAAAACTCTGCAGAAGATATCCAATAACCAAAAGTAATGGCTTTGATTTATTGAACTTGAATAACCAATGAGACTCAAGAATACAGAGGAGTACAAGCAACAGCCAAAAGAGAATATGTTGGAGTTAAAATAAGAAAGATATTTATATCAGTCCGCAAAAGGGGTGCCAATGCAAAGTACCAGAAATTTGTTGGCTTTTATAATGAGTATTTATTTGGGGTAAAATCATACGGTTACAAAGCTGTAAAAAGTCCAACTCAAGAGACCGTAAGAGGTACTTTCTCAGGTGCCACGTGTTGAAGTAAGATGGTAGGCAATCTCTGCTGGGTTTCAGCCTTCCCCTCTGGGCGTCCTCTTTTTCTTGAGGTTCCATGGGCCCAGCTTTGTCCAGATCTCAGTTGCAGGCTGGCATAGGACTTGTCTCTCAGGGCTTCTATATCAGGCCTGGCCTTCTTCCCAAGGTCAGTGTAACCTATCAGGCAAATGGTCCATCTCTTCCCAGGGATTTAGCTGTTTGAGCATTCCCCTTTCTGTCACATGGCAGGATCAAAAATGACAAAATTCTTTCCTCTGTGTGTCTTCTTGTGCCTGTTTTTCCACGTGAGTGTCCATTTATATCAGCCCCACCAAGTGGGGACTCAACCTGAGTCATGCCTTATTGACATGGTCGAATCAAAAAAGCCCTAATCTTAAACCAGTAATGTAATCAAAGACACCTCAGCTGAATTTAATACAATCAAAGGGTCTCACACCCAGAGGAATAGATTAGTTTACAAACATAATCTCTCTTTTTGAGATTCATAAAATAAACTGCCACAATATTTCTTTCCAAGCATCCTTTTTTCCTGTGTCTAGCACAGTAAAAACCATTCGATGGCTACATTCACCAAGGAGAAATCAAAATTTGTTTTCCAAGAGACTAAGAAAAAGGAAACTTTAAAAAATTATATTCGAAGGCCTAACTTACTGATCTGGGTATGATGGCATACTCAGGTCAGCAAGACATTCATTAACAGAATGTCACAGATAGGTGGAAATGATATTTCTGGGGGCACACTCTACGAAGCCATGTAAACAAGCTTTGGCAAATTATTTACATGTCTTCTAGTTCAATTCTGATTGTTCATGTACTTATGGAATTATATTTAGGACTTAGTATCTGGGGCCTCACTGGGGAATTTATGTGAGAAGGACTCTTTGATTAGAAGAGAACAACTTTTTTTCTAGCAGATTTTTTAACCTTATTTCTTAACATTATATATTTTCTCACTTTGCTAAAGATCAATTTAATAGATCCTCTAGACCCGGGGTTCTTAAATTTTTTTGTTCCACGGACCCCTTTGCCAGTCAGGTGAAAACCACGGATCCCCTACTAAGTCCACACTATATTGTGTATTATTTAATGCATATATCACACCCGCACCAACATGTCCCCACAAGAATAATGTTTTTTTGAATTGTCAATTCAAGCTCATGGACACCCTGAAATCTTTCCGTGAACCCCTGGTTAAGAACTCCTGCTCTAGACTAAATTTCAACCTTTGGATTTGTCCATCTTGGTTTTTTTCCAGAGAGGGAAGCAAGTCATGAGCCTAAGAAACATGACCAATTTTATCTTTTTTATAAGTTAGACATTTGGTCTGTATTACATGTGCATATGTTTCATTGAAAATTAAATTTCTTTTCTTCTCTCTTTTCTGTATTGGGAAAGGGTCTCCCTTTGCACACCTCTCTCCCTTCACTTCCTTCCTTTATCTGTCAGAGAGTGTGAAGAAAAGGAGAAAGGATAAGACCAGGCAAAACAGGTTCCCATTATCAAGTTCCCTTCAATGCACACCAAAGAACCAGCTGAAAGCAGTTAGGAAGTGTCAGCAATTTTAAATGTGTTACTAATTATTTCTGTACCTCATCAACAACTCAGCACTTTTATTCTTGGTAACCATGACTCACCCTCTTCATCCATTCATCACCTCAATTCACTTTTTCTTTCATGGTTATTTGCATGGCTTCACGAGAAAAGTGACAAAGAAAAGGCACCAGGTCCTGGGTGTCATTCAGAGATTCCCCTTCCAGCCACTTCTTGCCATAGCCAGTCCCTGCCAGTTCTTACTCTGCTCTTTGATTTCAGTGGGAGGACTGGAAACTAAGCACAGTGTTGCTGACAAGGCTCTTTTCTAATGGATGTTATAAGAACTGTATTCTGAATAGTATGCTCTGACCTTTAAAACACCAAACAAATGTCAGTGATAGCTATGCATCATCATAGATAGGTATATACGTATAAATACCATATATTTTTTTAAAATCCATTAAGGCAAAAGCCTAGTGCCAAAACTATAGGTTGCATTCAATAAATATTTTTCAAACAAGGAAATAAGTAAAGAAATGGATATTGCCAAACATACAAATCATAAAATGAGGAAATATTTCACCCTCTGTAACACTGATTCCTCTCTAGAAAAGATGCATCATGTTGCTCAGAGGTCACTGCTCAGTTGATGACTTTTATGAATGTCTACATATAAGTTTGAGAGTATAAGCCAGAACATATTTAATTATTCTTCAAAATAGCAGGATCTCTGGAGTGGAGAAGAGATTCCCCGGAGGGAGGGGCTCAATAAAGAGGAAGAGTCCCTGGATGGCTGCAGAGACTCTAAGAGATTGGGGAGACCAAGAAACACTAATGTGTTTTATCATTGTTTGCTTTAGGATGTGCCACATAAGTCCTTCTTCTATTTCCCTGTGAAATCTTCAGTAAAATCTGCATTGTTTACTAAAGTGAGGGTAATCTTTTGAGAAACTTGAAGAGGGCTGCTGTAAATTGCCTTGCTAGACATGTTGCTGGGCAAAGACAGAGCACAAGAAAACAGAATGACGAAAAGGTAAATCCTTGGGAGTTTTTCAGAAATCTTGGAGAGACTGATGGCATACCCAGGTCATGAGTTTGGGGTGCAAAGCAAGTCTATCTATATCTGATAGTGCAAGGAGACCAAGCTGTCGTCTGGGTTCCTGGCTGCCCACTCAGATTGGAAAAATGGAAAACCTTAGAGGGATAGAATGTGAATCCTCCTTGAATATGTTTTCCACAGTGCAGCTTTCAGGTCCCCAGTAAGCTATCACCTCTGATTACCATCAAGCATCTCTGATCATGACACCTTTCTTCTGAATGAACTCCTAATAATTATTATAATTCTCACATGTAACACTTACTAAGGTCATGCAATGTGACAGTCATGGTACTAAGAAATTAGCAAGCATTATCTCATTCATATGTATTCATCTGAACTATTACACATGAAGTAGGAAATGTGCAGAACAGTGTAATTGCTAAATAAACATTTTTTCAGTTAATGAATATTAAGATCTAATCTTTATAAAACTTTTATGCTAGACACTGTTGTAAATATTTTCTATATACTAACTCATTTAATCCTCTATATAATCATATGAAATAGATATTATCACTCTCATTGTATAGACAAGGAAACTGAGGCACAGAGAAGTTAAAGACTTGTCTACAGCCACACAGCTAGTTTAAACCTAGGCAGTATATCTCGAGATTCTATACTCTTAACCACATATTTTTCTAAATGAATGCTCTAAAGAAAACAAGACTTAGAGAAGTTAAATAACTTGGCCAAGTTCACCTATCAAGTGACAGCAGACACAGAACTCAAATTCAGGTCTAGTTGTGTTCACAGCCCACACTCTTAGTGCTATATGAAAAAAAAAACAAATGCATTAATTAACTCATAAATAAGTGTGTTCTGAAGATTAAAGTCCAAATCTTACAGTCCTTCACAAATCTGGATAAGACTTACAGCCTAGAAGGTACCAACTAGACACCAGAAAAAAGAGGACACTCTCCCAGTGAGAGAGACAAAGGACAACCATTAAATAAATGTAGCATTGTTTTTCATTACATAGCATCATGGCACCAGTACAGAGTTGGCTTCATGGGCATGCAATCAGTGCAATCATACAGGGCCTCATACTCATTCCAACTTGGAATGTGTTCTTGGCCTCCTGCTCCAGAGCCCTGTCCAGCCTCTCCTTCCTACCCTCACCCCACAACTACTACAACCCTCCTACTGGGGTGGCGACCAAGTCACTTGGGTGGGGAAAGGCCTGCATTCTGCCATCACCTTCAAGACCCAGTGATGCCTACAGGCGGGTGTAGGGTATATTATCATTTCAGGGTGGATCAAGGTAGTGAGTGGCCATACCTGCCTTGGGCTGGAAGCACCACAGCACACTTGGTAGGCAACTTGGCAGGGACATCTCATCCATTCCCTATCCAAGAGCCAACCATGTCCCAGAATGGGGGTTGCAATCCCTGGCAGGTCATCTGTCCACCATGGCGTGAGGCATGAACCCATAGGGAGGAGAGATTGACTTCCCTGCCCTATGCATTTTCATTTTTACTGGGCTTCACAAATTATGTAGATGGCCTTACACTGGATCAACAAGGAGCTTTAGACAAGTAGTTAGAAACTGAATTCTCAGCACTAGTTGCCACCTAGTTTAGCATTAAAACAGGTAGAAAAATAGATAAATAATTTTATAATTGGACTTCTAAATAAAAGAAAGCATCTAGAATTCCATTGTTACACATCTATGCTTCCACAGTAAGGCTTGATTTTGCTACTTTATGTGTGTTTGACGATTTATTTTTATTCATATTCAAAGTTCTTCAGAAAGATCACTAGACTAGCAGTCAGGAAAAAAATTGTTCTAGTCCCAGAAGTGCCACAAACTATCTATGTGAGATTGAGGAGGTTTATTACTCCTCTGGCTGTCAGATTTCCTTGACTATAAAATGAAATAGGTTGACTATGATCTCTAAGTTACTTCCAACTCCAAGGTCTACAATTTTGATTCCTGTTTTTTTAATGCTTTGGGAAAGTCATCAACATACACTCATGGATGTATGACTCAAAAATTATAATAATAATTACAATTATTAGTACATATCAGGATAAGTGCTTTATATACTTTATCTTATTCATTACTCCAGTTTTTGTAAGAAAAATTTTGACCACTGTTCAACTAGTTTCTAATTAAGGAACTATTCATAATTTTTAAAATGTTTTCCTTGAGTCAATTTTAGTAAATTAGATTTTTTTTAAGAAGTGGTCAATTTTGCTAAATTCTCTTTTTGTCATGAAATTTCTTATAATATCCTCTTATAATTTTAATGTCTGCAACACCTGTAGTAGAGTTCCTTTTTTCAGGTCTCTCATTGTTTATTTATGCTTTCTCTTTTTTTTTATTGATCAGTCTCAGCGGAAAAGTTTGCCAATTTTATTACAGTGATACACTTTATGATTGTTTTATGTTTATTTATTTTCTTAAACTTAAAAGAATAGATAGAAATAGATAAGGTCAGGTTGATAACATGTGGTATGTGGGGGCAAAATCTATAAGGACTTTGACTTTTACTCTGAGTGAAATGGAAAGCTGTTGCATGGTTTTGAGCAGAAGGAGACATGGTTTGAAATATAGCTTAAAGCGATCACTTGGTTTAAAAGAGCCTATAGCGAGACTAGTGTAAAATCAGGAA
Source organism: Cabassous unicinctus (assembly GCA_029593785.1). NCBI lineage: Eukaryota > Metazoa > Chordata > Mammalia > Cingulata > Chlamyphoridae > Cabassous > Cabassous unicinctus. The sequence continues at coordinate 19,668 of JAQZBX010012954.1, forward strand.
GACATGAGTGTATTGTTAGAATCCAACCAGGGATGATAGTGTCTTGGACCAGGATAATACTAGTAGATGTGATGGAAAGAAAATAGATTTGGATATATTTTAGAGGGAAGACCAACAGAATTTCATGAAGTATTCGATGTGGGCTGTGAAAATCAGAAAAGAGTCAAGGATTACACCAAGGTTTATAGTCTGAGCAACTGAAAAGTGCAGTTGTCATCAACGAAGTGGTTTTGTTTTGTTTTGTTCTGTTTTGTTTTGTTTTGTTTTGTTTGCTTGATGATGGGAGGGGATCAGGAGCTCCATTTTGAACATATTGAGTTTGAGATGTCCATTAGATGTTCAGTTGGAAATATTGAGTAGTCAACTGGAGAGAGATTGAACTGAAGATATAAATTTGGGAGTTCTTAACATATAAAGTAGATGGTATTTAAAACCTTAAGATTTTATACACAATATAGTGTGGACTTAGTAAGGGGTCTGTAGTTTTAACCTAACTGGCAAAGGGGTCAGTGGACAAAAAAGGTTAAGCACCCCTGCGGTCTAACTCTAATATTAGGAAAGAAAAAGAAGGACCAGTGAAGGAGACAAAGTAGGCGCAAACAGCAAGTTGGGAGAGAAAGCAAGAGAATATAATGTACTGGAAGCCAAAGGAACATGTATATTGATGGCAAGAGAAAAATCAACCATGTACATATTACTGATGGGTCAAGAAATATGACCCATATGTCTTTGAAGACAAAGAAGTGACCTTTTGATTTAGCAAAGTGGAGGTCAGTGGTGACGTTGGTCAAGTGGACTGAAAGCCTGATTAGAGTGGGTTAGGAGAGAATGGGAGGGGAGAGATTGAAGAAAATTAGTATAGACAATTTCAAGAAGCTTTATTGCAAAGGGGACAAAAAAATGGGGTAGATGGCAGGAGAATTGGGGTCAAGAAAAGCTTGGAGTTTTGGCTGTTTGCTTTTAGATGGAAGAAATAACAGTATATTTGTATGTTGATGAGAGTAATTCAGTAGAGTAAACATTTAATGTAATAAGAAGGTCTGGCATTTACGACACAAGTAGAGAATTGGCTTTAAATAAGAGCATGGATATTTCATCAAAGTGGGAAAGAAGACTAAGTAAGTAAAATGCTTGTGTGAGGATATGGTATTGGGAATCTAGGGTAGTTCTCGTCTGGTTGTTCTAAATGTCTCATTAATAAGGAAAGGAGATCATCAGCTAAGAACAAGCATGGGGAGAAGGGATTGGAATTTTGAAGATAAAAAATGGTGTGAAATTGTCACGTGGGTGAAAGAGCAAACGGATAGACCAGGGAAGTTAACCGTGTTTACTTGGAAGAATTAAATTTAAAATGAAACCGTTCCATATGGTTATGTGCTTTATGATGCATCATCAATGTTCAGCTGCACAAGCACAAGTGGAGAGAAGCAGACACTAGGAATTAACTAAGGTTGTGCTAAGCCAATTACAGTGGAGCCCAGAAGGACAGACAGTCAAGGGAATATACCAGAAAGTGATTATAACAATTGCCCGGGAATTTAGGTGATTAAGGAAGAGAATGAAGATACCGTAGAGGTGAAGTTCACTGAAGGTGGTACGATTAAAGGATTGGAGGTTACAGTGGGATAGAAAGATTGCACATTTTGGTCTGATTATGCCTTGCCAATAGTATATGTTTTAATTTTTTTAGAATTTATCCAACATTTTTAGTTGCACAGTTGGTCAAAATGACTCTAAGCATAATATTACCAGAAAACTTCCTCTCATCTTTTAAACTTGTTTTCATTTCTTTCCTTCCTTCTTCCATAGTGTCTATCCCATTCAACACCCTATTGACTTTGTTCTACCATTCTAGTCTCTTGCCACTACCCAAGTCCCTGTATTCACCATCTCATATGTAGAGTATTGACACAGCCTTCTGGCAGTTTCTTTTACAATCCATTTTATAGCTAACAGGATGGGTTTCTTCCTCCTCAAATGCCATTTTGATTCGTGCCTAGCACAGAAATACTGAATATTGAGAAATTAAATTCTTGGTTATCTTCAATCCCCCAAATCCAGTAAGATACATAATTATTTTTAAATATTAAAATTCCTTCCATAAGCTTTCATTATAATATCTTTACTATTTTGCATTTATGTGTTTTCTTGCAAAAAAATGCGTGTAGTTTTTGTTTCTATTTGCAGTCAACACTTTTGATCTTAAGGTCCATCCATGTTGCTGAGTATATAGATCTAGTCCATTGTTTCAAACTGCTGCTTAGTACTCCATAGTAAGCAACCACCTACATTTTACCTATCTGCTTTTCCAGGGACAGACACCCAGCTGGCCTCCTAATGCCTATCACCATAAATAATACATCATGTGATAATTTCTTTAGGATTTCTATTATATTGAATTACGGGGTCATAGATGTAGGTTCAATCATATTTGGAGAGATGGCGCTCCAGAATGGCCACTCCAGTCTACCTCTCACCAGTAGGTATGGGAGTCACCTGACAATACTTGGCATCATTCAGGTTTCCATTTTTTGCCAACCTAATAAATATAAAATACTGCTTTACTGTTTTAATTTGGATCTTTTTTAACACAAATTAATTGAGCATCTCATATGTTTATTTGCTTTGGGTGTTTCCTATTTTGTAAATTGCCTGCCTGTATTCTTTATTTTTCTATTGAGATTGTTACCTGTTTTTGTTAATTTTCAGGCATTCATTATATATTCTGGATATTTACCTTTTGTAGACATTAGTATAGAGAATAGATGCTCCCATTCTGTTCTCAACTTTTTCTATGATGTCCTTTAATGATCATAAATCCTTAATTTTAACATAATCAAAAATCATCAATATTTCTCTTTCAATTTGTTTTTTTGAAGTTTTGTTTCAGGAATTCTTCCTCATCCCTAGATCACAAAGATATTCTCCCACACTTTTTTCTATTAACTATATAGTTTTATCTTGCACATCTACAGTTCACTTTTGAATGTCATGTTCGGTAAGGATCCAATATATTTTTCTGCATATGGGAAACCAGGTTTCTCAACAACATTTTCCAAATAATCTATCCTTTCCCCCTTGATGTGCAATTCTATCCTTATTGCAAATTATGTATGCATATACGTACATGGTTCTGTCTTTGTACTGTCTATTCCCTTCTGTTCGTCAGTTTTTTCTATTCTTGGGCCAATTTCTCAGTATCTGATAAAGTAAGCAGGATTCCCTCCTACCTCCACTTTATTCCTCTTAAATTTGACATGGCCATTTGTGAATCTTTATTCTATGGACATGGAAAATGCAACAGATATTTTGATTGGAATTGTATCGAATTTATAGATTAATTCTGGAAGTACATGATATCCTCACAATATTAATCACCTCAACCAGAAGTATGAAATGTCTTTCTATGCATGATTGCTGAGTATGTCCTTTATTATAGTCATAAAATTTTCCACATAAAATAACTGTGTTCCTGATTAAGTTCATTGTAGATACTTTACAGTTTTGTTGCTACTCTGAGTTTTATTTTCTAGTTGATTACATTGTTGTGTCTCCCAACAGTATATCATTCAGCGTTCTTAAGAAGCAGTCACTAAAAGGTGCATCAATTCCATTGCAGCTGATTTGAACACAGTAGACTTTTGCTCTGGCAAATTAGCTCAACCCAGTGAATATGATAGAATAATGGGATCAACAAACTGCATTTGGATAAACGAACTTTACCACTGTCGTTTATACCGTTTGTCCCTTACACCTTGGTGGACCCCAAATATTCAGTTAAAGAGGAAAAACAACCCAAACTTTGTTCAACACGAATGGCAGAGCAACACTGTTTTTACTTAAACATGGCCAAACACATAGCATGGGAAGCTGGGAGATTTGGGTTTTAATTTAAGAAAGAAGTGAGCATGTTTACAGTCTAAGGAGAATTAGTCATAGGAAAGAGAGAGCCTAAAGATACAAAGGTAGCATGTTAGGATTTGGAGAAGAATGGAGGTAAAAAAAAGATAAAGTAGGTTCGTGAGAACAGGAGGGGAAGGGATGTCTCATTGATTCACTTTGCATGCATTTACTGAATGTCTGCAATGCACCAGGCCCTGTGCTAGACCCTGAGAAAATAGGGATCAACAAGACGGTCCCTGTTCTCCTGGAGCTTGGAAGATGAGAGAGGCAGACATTGAGCAAGGGAATAAGAACATAGAAGAGGTGCAACTTAGAAAGAAAGAGGAACATGTCCTATTTATCATCACAAAAAGTAAAAATATCTGCCTTAAAATAATTGGTACCATAAAAACAGGATATATTTTACATTACAACTGCAGGGACCAAATAAGGTTAAGAACGAACTTCAAAGAACCATTTGAAGCAGGAGAGTATTGCAAGATGATCCTAGGACCACCTGTTTCAAATCATCTGGGATGCTTCTTAAACACAATTCCTATGCAGGTCCTACCCTAGTCCAACTAAATCAGAGTCTCTGGTGATGGGGCCACGGAGCTACATTTTTATCAAGCTCTTCAGGTAGTTACCATGCCCAACAGAATTCAAGCACCACTGAGGGAAATGGCCTAGTCTATACTGTGTTGTAAGTTCCCCGTCAAGGAATTAAATAATAATTTTTTAAAAATAATAATAATTTAAATTCCTTTTAAAAAATTTGTATTTAGTACTTTTTAAAAGGAATCTCTAGACCCAGGTCTCCTTCATCCCAACACATCTTTTTCATTTTCAAGATGAAATCATTTTTTGTGTGCCCCCTCTAAATTGTTGCAAGTTAGAAGAAATAAGAAGCTAATTCCTTCATCAGTGGCTATAAATGGTTTTATATGTGCAAAGTATCTTTTTCCTATTCAAGGAAAAAAATACCCATTTCTAAAGGATTAAAAAACTTTATTCCAAGAATGAAGACTGACAGACACTAGCAAATGGTATATTTTTTAAGTGTCACCAATGTTCACAGTTTTCAGGTCCCGGTTCTTTGTACATAAACATTCTCTCAACATCCACCTTCTAATGAAATCTGGAAATGGAAGTTTATGAAATTTGGGCTATGCTGAAAAGCAACTGACAGTTGAAAGTTAAATGGGTGTGGGAAACATCAAGAAAGAAAAACCTGGTAAATATTCCCTAAATAAAATACTTGAATTTCACAAACAGCTTCAAGTGTCAAATAAAATGGACAACCCAGTAGAAGTCTATAGGGAATATTCTCTTAGAAAACTCTTTCCAGTGATTAATAACCACCTTTTCCAAAAACAGCATTTGTTACCAAAAAGTAAATTGTTTGATACATACACATGTATGTGTGTGTATATATATAAACGTATTTAAGTATGTATGTATGTACATTCCTTTTGAAACCTGAGTTCCATAACGTTTATAAAACTGTTCATATTGAAAGAAGGAGAATTTATGAACCTGTTAAAATTATTTAAATAAAACAATTTGGATCATTAAATTTCCCTCTTCAAAACATTTCCTCTTCTCTTCAGTGCACTATAAATTTTAATCACAATAATTTCTCTAGAATATACCTCATATTCAAGGTATATCATTGTCCAATTCAAAATTTTCATAAAGAACACCCAGTAAAAGAAATGTTCTTTAACGTTTTGTCACTTGGACATACTGCAAAAGTATCATTTCTACAGAGCAGAACAATAGAGAAAAGTTCTAGTATTTTAATGTGAAAACCAAATCATTTGTTGTGAATAACTGGTATATGTATATTTGCAGATTCTTTTATTTGTCAAGGAATATGTTTTAAAGCAATAGTTTTAAAATTCATATTAATTTGCTTTAATTTTAGGAAAATGTTTTGGCAGGTGGAGAAGCAGCTTGAAACTGGAGGTGTTTTCACCAAACAATTCAAAACAAAATACCTTAAACTTTTATAAAATTTGTTTAATATTCTAAAGGTATACTAGACTATGGCCTCCCTAGCCACAATTTACTTTGGTTTTTTAAACTACTTACAGCAAGTTTAAAGCTGAGACTTCTTATGCATCCAAAATAAAAATTTTAATCCTAAGGTTTCTCAAGAAATAGACCACAGTCACAAAGTTTCCCTCTTAGGCTGCCTCTATAGATTGTTTTATTTATCACTTCCTAAATAGAAGAAGGCCTATAAAAATAGCAGACAATCATTTTTATGCAATCATTTCAGCAAAATGAGTGCTTATTTTACATTCACTGAGTGTACTTGTCAGTTCATTCAACAGGCACAATCAAACAATAGTTAAATTCAGTATTAATAGAAAAATTAGTAATAACGGCTTACCCATATGGTACCTCACTATGTGTCAGGAATTGTTCTAATTAATCCTCTATTCTCCATACCACAATCTGAGTGAATCTAATACAGCCTCAGTGAGACGGTGCCTCTGCTCTGCTCAGGACCTTCCAGTAGCTTCCCAACTCACTCAGCCTTTCACTGGAGTCTTCACTCTTACCAACAAGGTCTGCCATAACTTAGCCCTCTATTTTCTCGCTGGCCTCATTTCCTACTGCTCCCCCTCTGGGCACAGAGGCCTCCTTCCTATGCTTCCAACAGCCAGTCACACCTGCCTTAGAGTATAATTGCTGCCCTCTTTGCCTAGAAAAACTCATACGCCAGATACCTGAAGGGTCACTCCTTCACTTCCTGCAGATCTTTACTCCTAAATCACCTCCTCAGGCCCACCTTCTCTGTCCACCTTATCTAAAATTGCAAAACTTCCCTTGACCATTCCAATCCGCCTTCTCTGCTTTATTTTTCTCTTTAGAATATTTTGTTAGCACACATTTTGTTTTTCTTGTTTATTTTCTATCTCCCCACTGGAACATAAGTTCCATGAGAGATTTTTGTTTGTTTTATTCACTGCCATGTCCCTAATGCTAGAAAAATTTATGGCATACAGTAGGAGCTCAATTAGTGAGACAAGGAATTAATCTTCATCACTTGCTTCTGAGGCATGTAGAAAACAGGTATGTGTAATCATGGTGAAATTTAGAGTATAGAGGCATAAAACGTTAATAATAATTGATAGATTTGGCAGAAGTCTCCTGCTTTAGATATTACTCCTTACCAAAGCGAGAACTAGGGGAAAAACGCGTCTCTTTTATGTTCCTCAGTATGAGATCCATATTAGATACTTAAAAAATATTAGTTGTTAAATTGAATTGTACAGTCTTTGGCCCAATTTGCTAAATCTTCTAGCTTCGTGGCAATGTTGCATGACTACTTTTTATTAATCCACAATATTTTAGCATCGAATCCTTCTCAAAATTTGATTTGATGCCCTGCTTTGAACAAATCTAGACTGGAATATTTCTTGACATAAAAAATGAAATTGAAAGTCATAAGAATTGTCACGATGAGCATAAATCACACACAAAGACCAGTCTCATTCTTTTGGCATCTAAAACATGGCAGTGGCCCAAGACAATGATTCTCCTTAAGAAGATTATGAACGTAGAATCCATAATTGGAAGGTTGCTGGCTGCTGGCAATGTGTCCTCCACAAGTAGTGAAGGGAGCATTTCTCAGGTCTTGTTGTCTGCCATGAAACCCCACCTGCCCACCCCTTGTTTTGCTGCCTTTCTGTGTGCCTATGCTGGCTCTGCCCATCTCCAGAGCCACCTGTTTGGGCTCAGCTGTTTTCTGTGACTAGCGATTGCCACAACTAGAGAATTCCAGTCACTAGCTTGCCAATGATGATGGAAAGTTTGGGACTATCAAGGAGTGAACTCTTAATAAGTACATATTAAATACTCTTTAAAGAGTGTCCAGGCTTGTGTACTGCCAACACTGTCATCACGCTTGTTGAGCATGACACAGTGGAAAGTTCACGGGCTCTGGAATCAGGCAGACCTGGGTTCAAATTCCAACTGGGAGGTTTTCTTCTTTAAATAGCTCATATTTACTAAGAACTTACTGCATATCAGGCACCCAACTAATCACTTCACATATGTAAACTATGTGACATTCATAATTATTTGACATAGTTATTATTATTCCCGTTTTTATGGATGAGGACATTAAGGCTTATTAATATGCCCCAAACCACACAGTCACACAGATAGTAAATGGCAAACCCATTCTTAACCACTATTTCATATTATGTTTGTAAGTTTGATAAAACAAATTAACTTTATTAGCTCATCAGGATTTAATTGAAAAAACACAAATAACCAAAAACATAGTGAGAACTTAATAAATGTGAAAAACCTATCCCTTAAATTTGATCATATTAAAGAATGATGGTTAATTATTCCAGGTGTGTTAATGGGTTTTTTCCACAATTAAGGAAAAATCCTTACTTTCAGAGATAGATACAGAAGTATTTACAGATGAAATAATATGATGTGTGAATTTGCTTCAAAATAACCCGGTAGAGTGGGAAATAAAGATGAAACAAGATTATCATGATGATTATTGAAGTTAAGTGATGAGTACCCTGAGGATCACAGTACTTTTGCTAGATTTGGAAACAATAAGGTTTATAACCAACCCTATAAAATAATTTAAATAAAAGTATTTTATATGTATATGTGTGAGTGTTTGTGTGTGTATATATATATATATATGAGAGACATTGCTCTAGAAAGAATCTACTTAAACTGGAAATAAAACGTTTTGGTTCTTATTAATGAAACTGATCTTTAGATATTTGGTTTCTTAAATGAAAAATTGTAGCAATATAAGACAATTTATCTGGAGCAACACTTAAAGGGTAAAATTCACACAGTACCATTAGCTATGTTGAAATTGCCCACAAAACCACAACTGCACCCTCTAGAGTCTTTCCTGGATTTATATGATGACTAAACAAAGAAAGTAGGTGTTTTCTGCTTCACACACAAAGCATTAAAATCTAATTGACTGTAATAAATTGAAGATGTGAATTTTCTAGCCAATAAATTGATTTAATGGCATAAAACAGGATATTTTCCCCTAAACATCTTGGAGATACTGAATTAGAAAAACATCAAGAAAATACTAAATAAATACTATCAAGAAGAGAGTAAGTTTAATAAATGCACTTCCTATTTTCTTCCAACTTAAAAACATATAATATGTATTATGTATTGTTGGGCGCCTCATGGCTCACTTGATGAATTCTCTAGGAATGTGACCTATGTTTTCAATTCTAACACACAAATAATAGACAGTGATTTGGTGACAGTGTTAATAAAAAACACCTATTTTGAAGAAAAGAAAAACAGTGTAAAGATATGTTCCGTAAAGCAGACACCAGGTAGAATTTTAAGATCCATTTTCCTGACAAACATTTTATCTGTTGAAAAAATATCTGCTGGTCTTTGATATGTGAATATATCTCTTCAGGACAGTGCTAGACGGTCAGGTTTTTAATATTCTAAATTTCTTACTTTTTCAAAACAAGTTTATAGCTTTACCAGAAATGGTCCAACTAAAGAAAATTGAACTAAGTAAATATTCAAAACGCTTTGTGTACACGTTCATGGATTTACAATCCAAGCTTTAGGCTTGAAGGCAAACATAGAAATGTCCAGTCTGTTCTCTTTAACTTTTACAGTCAGTAGTGAGTCACAGAGAAAGCAATTTTCATTCTCTTCAGCTGACCCTCTCTAACAGAGATGAAATGTTTCTAAACAGAAATTTAGACCTCAAGATAAAAATTTCATTAGGAAGTTACAATTAAAATATTAATAACATATAGAAAGAAAAATTTCTTGAGCAACTATATTATTTACTCTTTTCTCTGCCACCACCACAACCATCAATCAAATCAGAAAACATGAACTATAGTACAACAGAAAGAGTACTGAATTTGCACTGAGAAGCTTCAACTTTCAATCTCCATTTTGCCTCAGACTTTCTGTAAGCCCTTTAGTCTCTCTGTGCCTCAGTTTCCTAATTTACAAAATAGTGATACAGATAGCTACTTCAGAATTGGAAAGATTAAGATTAAATCAGGCATATAATTAAAGACCTAAATGAATCAGAACAAAATATAATTATTCTTCATAAATATAAATAATTTTACTGGAAAAAAATATTATCAAAGGTTGAGGAAAAGACATAAAAACAGAAGAGACCATGTTTTATTTAGCAAGGGGATTGCTTGCTATCCCCAATAGGGCATAAGGGAATATTCTGTGGGCAAAGACGATCTTCCAGAAGATCTTTATCACATGTGTTAAAGGATACCTCATTAGTCTGGGCAAAAATCATTTTAATATTTGCACTACTTAATCCTGGAGACTTGCCTCTTTGCATTTCTGCCAAATCAAGCTATTTTCATTTGGAGGTGTTCATGCATTGATCATCTTTTCTTTGCTCAGTAAGCCAAAAAGCAGTCAAATCTTCATGCTTTAAAGAGTCATACAGATTTGCTTTTTAAAATTACACTCAAAGAAATCTTATTTTCTAACACTGGATTTCATTTTAGTAATGATTTTCTTAAAGCCAAAATTAAAGTCAAATCCATGTTTTCTTCCCTATCACATTCTTTTCCTGCTATCAGTTATTTAATCTCAGAAGAAAAAAATTTGGTATTCGAAAGGAAAAGGAACCAAAGAAAAACAGAGGAAAAACAGTGATAGTGTAAGAATAAAATCTTAAAATGATAAGTTGAAACAGCATGATGATAAGCAAAAATAAAAGATTTTTAAAACATGACTAATTTTTGAATATTAAACAAAATTCCTAACTGTATAAGTTTAGAATTTGAAAACTTATCTTATCAGTATCATTAGTTTAATGCAAAAATCCAATAAAAACATAATATAGGTATTTTGCACAAAATAATTTCCCTGTAAATGAGAAATGTGGGACTTTAACTTTACAATATTTTAATGACTTGTTATTTTTTAATTCCTACCACATATCTAATACTTCACTAGGCCAGTTTTTCTTAAAAACATAACAATCACATGCTTAAAAGAAGATGAATTTGCAGCCGTTGCTTTGAATGTACATGTCTCCACAATGTATTTAAATCATTTTTCTATCTGCTAATTTGTATGTTAGATGAAGAATCCTGATGGTCTAGATGAAAACTGAAAAGCAGTGTATTATTGATATCTTCATTAAATATACCCCTCCCCCTCCAAATAAAAGATGCTTTCAGAAATGTGTTTAGCAAACTTAATATTGTTCTTGTAGATCACGATGTTTCAGAAGCATGACTTCTCTGAGGAAACACTAGATCTTGCAACAGAAATATCTTTAAATCTTTTAGATAGCCAGTCCACAGGGAAAGGTTTAAGAAAGGATCAAAGCTTGTCCTTTCAGCTTGAATTATTCCATTACAGCTGAATGTGACATAATTACAAAAGATGTTGGATGTGGAATCTCATCAGGATTATCTGACACTCATCTTTGTTGAAAAAGTCTCCCCAGCTGTTGCTCTGATCGCCCAAATGTGACAGGAGTACAGAGTACAAAAGTACTTGTAAGTGACCACTGCTTGGGGCGAGCTTAGCTTCCTTAGGCCATTTTGTGACTTTCTACAAATATCAATAGTATGGAAAAACATAAAAAGTATATATTATTCCAAATACAGTTCCATTTTGTCATCTTTAAAGCAGCTTAGAAAAAAATTAAAAAGAAGCCACAGCTAGGGGCTTATCTTTTTGGCACATTTGTGTTCTACGCAGCCAAACTCATTTAGCTATAAACATTTCAATCAGAGGCTATCATATGCACTCCTATGCAAGTCTGCATATGTTCTTATTTGTTTATACAATCTCATCTTAATTTAGCTATCCCCGATCTTGATGCCTGTTAATGGCTTTACCAGTGGAAATTCTTGTTATTGAGGATGACTCAGAAAGAGCGTTTATGACCCTGAAAATGAAATAAGCTGAATAAATATTTAATTTCCTACTATGTTTAACAAGTTCTGACCATCAGTAAATCTCACTTAAAGTTTTAAAAAGGTGTGCCTTTTGCAAGCATTTGCCAAAATTTCTTTTTTAAACATGACTGTGGAGGTTCAATTGTAAAATATAACCTCAAACATAAAATGTTGAATAGTTGCTCATTCCAAAGGATTTGAGAGAAGAAAAAAAAATACTTTTCTTTCCTTCCTTGTCATGGAATACATTTTCTTCATACATTATTAATGAAGTTAAACTACTAGTAACATGCCAAATGTGCTGCATAGGAGATTTGTGCCTAATCCAGCACAAAACAGGCCCAGTCACATAATGATAGAAAAAAGAACAAATGTCAACAGTTTCACACTGGGACTAGATTAAGCAGACCGTACTTACTGATTTCTTACACAAGGATTATCTCACTTTTAGCTCTATGAGAAGGAAGGCCACACTTCTCTTATATTAACACAGAATTGCACCTGAGGAAAAAAATGGAGAAGATGCTGAGTCTTCACTCCCACCAGCCCCATGCCATGGAACCTTGATTTATTAAATACTCACAGACTTAAGCCATTGTGTGAATAAACGACTGCATAAAAATGTCTAAAAGTGATATACAAGTATTAATACCTTAGAGATCAAACATGATATTATTTCTCATTGAACTCTGATTAGATTGTGTTTAAAATAACTGGTGTTTATTGTTTACCCTTCTACTTGCTAAGTTCAAAAAGTTCCATGGCTTAGATCATGGCCGGATTCCTTACAGGCAATATTAATGTTGAAAGAGTTTAAGGATTTTTTCCCCTTTAATCTCTGGAGGCTACGGCTTGCAGCCCTTACGTAAGCAAGCTCCCATTGACTTCAGTGAGAGTTTAGCAGTTGCATAAATATCACAGGAGCTGGGTCCCATTCCTCATTACCAGTCTTGCTCAAAGGGTATGTATTCACTGCAAGTATAGTTTTCAGACCATTGATTAACCATGTTGGCAGGGTTACGTCTATTATCTATGTCAAGATTATGAACTATTAAATTTGACTATATGAAAATAAAGTAGAGTTATTTATTCATTTATTTATACTTCAGAATACAGAAATTTCTGTGACCTCAAAAACAACAGTAATCATCATCCAATGCATACCCCATTATATCAATGACAGCAAGATCTTATAATGCTTGTGTATTAAATAATTTTCTAAGTGTTATTTTTAAAAACTTTATCTTTAGAACATGTTTCCAGGAATTTTATCTTAAGATGAATTTTATCATTTTGTTTTAGTACCTATCACAGTGATTAGCACACAGTAGCTTCTCGACAAATACCTGGATTGAGAAATATATTAATCTTAAATAGTTTAATTTTAGGTAGACATTAAGGCCTGAAGGGGCTGCCTGTTGCTCCTCAAATCATGTCAGTGGACACCCTATACAAAAGTCCGTCTCTATTGTGACTGTGAATATCACGTATTGCCATATCATTAATATAAACTCACAGTAATAAACAAGGGAAGTCAAAGTCAACATAAATTGGAGCAAGAATTCAACAACAAAATTATTCGTGGAAAATGGACTGAACAAAATGGCTTCAAGAAGAAAGAGTAAGACAAGAGAAAAGGAGAGGGGAGAAAAGAAAACTTATTTAAGTTCCTTATCTTTCCTTTAAAGAGAAAAGACAAGTTTTCAGATGTGGTCAAAACTACATAGAGAATTGCCCTTTGATGATTTTGCACTCATGCTAATTTCTGCATCTACAAACATGACCAGGCAGATATGCTCCACAGAGGTCCATACACTTGTATCCTGGCCATGAACAAATACTGCTTCCACTGTTGTTTTGGGAATTCTAAATGGCACCTTCTCATTTAACAGTTTTTTTACTCAAGTTAAATATCCATGGAAAACAACAATAGCAACAGTATTTAGTTACTGGATCCAGTAAAGGTCAGCCTGTTGTTTGTTTCCATTCTGTGATGACATCAGGTAATATTTGTAACTTAAATATGCCTCTGCAGGGTACTCTTGCTTTCTCCATTTACAACTGGCCTTTAGTCCACTGCATAGTAGTTGTACCAGATCCCTGACTGCCCCATCTCTCTACATGACTGGCGCAGGTACAATTAGCATAGTTTCAGTTATGCTTGTAGAGTACCTGTGTTCTAGTGGTTTATTTGTCATTCTAACTATATATGCTAATAATACCATGACTAATTAGCCTTCCTTCCTAAGCATTTTTCTACCACTGACTATCAGTTGGAAACACAAAGATGCAGATATAAAAATACTACTTTACAATATTCTCAACTTTCCATACTTTTTCATTTTTCACAATCATCATCTACTTACTTCTCTGGCAACACACCCATCTTTGACTACTTACTCACTTATGCTGTCAAATATCTATCTTGTGCTCTCTGATAGTTTTACAATTCTTTCCTTACCCTTTTATCTACATGCTAAATGGTGTACCAGCCATACATCCAACTTCCCTTTGAAATGAGTCTTCACTTTGTACAGTTGTCCATGAAATGTTGGATCTGAATACCTTAGCTGACTATATCATTGTGCTAATGAGGTCAAAGTCAGTCTTCAGTTCAATTCCCATGTAGTCCAATTAACTTTGATCTGAACTGTGACCAAATGTCCCAATCTACTATGTTGTCTGAATAACGAATGTGCGTAGCTCATCAAAAGGAAGACCAAAGGCCAACAAATTGATCATCAGCCATCCATAATTCTACTGAAAAATGACTTTCATATTTTATATGGAGATTTATGTATGAGGGAAAATGAATACATGTCATATGTGAAATGGGCATTCATTAACGCGTGTGCTCTGTTCAATTGTTCACCATTTATAAAGACTGAAGCTGGACTCAGAGTCTCCAGGTGTAGGCAAAACTTGCCATGTGTTTAGGGTTAATGCTAAGTAAGACTGACGAGTCCTTTTCACAAATTGCCATCAATAAGATCAATATTAAAAAAACAGAATTAGAAACAAAACATAAATATATAGAAACAGATATATCTTGGTAAACTACATTCCTTTATTATTCACAGGTAGATTTTATCTTGTCCATTATACAAGATAAAATTTTGACTACAGTCTGACTACATGCTTCTCATATATCTTTCATGTCTTCAACTGGTGCATGCTCAGGAAATACAAACTCCTTTTAATCTTTGCCTAAATAAAAAATAATTAAATAAGGTAAGTATGCGTCAAACTATGTTAATTAAATAAGGGCGAGTTTAAGGATGGTATAGAATGCTTCCCAAAAGGAGATACTTACATACTGATAATTCACAGTTTATTTTATATAGCACACAGATAAATATTTTATTTTATTAATTATGCATTTGTTTTGTTGTAAACAGAACAATGTAAACTAGAACACCAGATCCTTCAATTCCCAGATGCTGTTGTTCAGATAAAGTTAAAAAAATATACTTGCATGCACACACATACACACACATGCATACGTTCACAAGTGATACAGAAATAATGCAAAAATCTCAGAAGTGGTATTGAATGACTGAAATTTCAGAAATGGGTATATGTTTTCAAAATGAAATAAAAGCAATGACACCAGAAAATACATATTTAAAAATTGCATTGATCTTTAAAAAGGCAAGGGTTATCCCAAAACCATCAAGCAATACAATTAATTTTCACTTATTTTTTGCATGCAAAGCAGCTTCTAAGACATCTTTTCACCTGTATGTTACCAAATCAATTCACTCAGACTGGGTACAAAACTCAGAAGAAATCAATGGCCTAAGTGGAAAGAATGTTGACTATTTTCTCTTCCCAAGGAATAATTATCTGCATCAAATAATCCTCATGGGGACTCTTAAATGCCAAGTGTCCACGCACCAACCGTTCTGGTCCATACACAGGTCTAGAAAAGACCAAGACCTTTACCTTGCAGGTTCTGCCTCATTGAACTCCAAGTGAGAGACTAGAAGAGCACCCCCAGTTTCTTTCCATGAAATGGACCTACAATGAGCGGCCAAAAACCAAAGTATGTTTTAACTATCTGACTCTCTTCACAACATGCTATACTTCAACATCTCAGGCAGAAGGAAGATCTGAAAATGCCCTAATACAGAAAAAGTCTTGACCTGTTGAAGGACACAAAAGGACAGTATGAAAGGGAGGCAGGAACATGGTTATACAGGACCTTGATGGCCACTGTAATAGGTTTGGATTTTAGTCTAAGTGCAATAGGAAGTCACTGAAGATTTTTAAGCATCTTACCTCAATATGTAAAGATATTTCTGGATATTGCGTGGAGAATTAATGGGGGATGGAGAAGACAAGAGGGCAGGGTGAGGTTTCTCAGAGGCTGTTAAACTAGCTCAAATTAAAAAAAATAATGATACTGCCCTGAACTAGAAGGGTAGCAATAGAGATGGAAAGAAGTGGATGGGGAGTTAGGGTAAGAGAAGAAGACTGATCTTTCTAGACTTCTGGTCAATTTTATTGGATGATGAAGCATTGTAAGAGACAGGTTTGGTTGTATGGGAATCAAATATTTGGTTTGGAATATATTAAGTTTAAGATGTACAATGTGATGTATAAATGAAGATGTCAAATAGGTAGTCAAATAGGAAAGTCTGGAGCTCAGAGGAGAGGTCTGAACTGAAGACATAAATTTGGGACTCATCAGCATATATAATTTGTTAACATTCACAGATTCTGCATCTGTGAATTCACCTACTCACTAAAATTTATTTGTAACATCAAAATCAATACTCGTGACAGTTCCGCAGTCATTAGTGACATGAGGAGATCACATTCCCAGTTGAGGCTAAACAAGAAGACACTCTGCCAGCTTGTTTCAGCTCTCATAAAGTAAACAAATGTCCTTTTTGCAGTATATTTGAAACCATATTTTTTTTCATTTTGGTGATTTCTCCATTTAAAATGCACCCAGTCATGGTGCTGAAGTGCTGTCTAGTATTTCTAAGTTCATGACAACTGTGATGTGTCTTATAGAGAAAATACATGCATTAGATAAGTGTCATTCAGACATCAGTTATAAGGCAGTCAGCCATGAGCTCAATGTTAACAATATATTTTAAATAAGGTCTTTTAAAAATACACTCACATAAATCAAGGTTATGTATTCATCAGTTGATAGAAATGTTGTGATCAGAGGTTCTCAGGAACCTACCCTTGTATTTCCCCTGGAAACAACTGTTCAGTATTGGCTAATTCATTCCTTGCTAATTCAGCATTTGCACTGACTTTATAGAACATAACTACCATGAATAAAGAGATAAGCATGTCACATCTAAAGCCATGGGATTAAATCTGATAACCTAGGGAGAGAGTATAGACAGACGGGAAAAGGGGATCTACAGCAAAACCCTATGGAATAACAACATAAAAAGAGCAGATAGAAGAGGAAGAGCCAGCAAAGAAGACAGAAGGCACAACAAAGCAGATGCAGTGAAAACCAGGAGAGTATGATACCATGGAAGCCAGAAAGGAGATTGTTTCAACAAGGAGAAAATGACCAACAATGCCAAAGTCTACTGACAAGAGGAGGAAAATGAGGAGAAAATGTTGGCAGAGAATCACTAGACCCTCCACAAGAGCAGTTTCAGTAGAGCTGCAGGGATGAAAACCAGATGGAAGAAGGTGGAAGAATAAAAGGAAGTAGAGACAGAGTGTAGAGATCTTTTGAAAAGTTTGTTTATGGAAATGAACAAGAGAGGGAAAACCTCTAGAAAGGTTTTTGCTAGTTTGCTTTGTTTGCCTTTTAGGATGAATTGACTGAATGATTACGGGAGTTGGCAATTGTGTGGTCTTCCCAGTGAATTCATTTCAGGATTCTGGAGCTGGTCCACATTTACAGGTATTCAGTTCATCCACAAGCAGACACTTATGCCAAGGAAAAAAACACAAGATCCATTGGGAACATCTACCTGATGTCCTCACATAGAAGCATCTTTTCCAGATACATTATTTGGTTATTTAAAAGGAAGACTTTATTGACAAAATATTTTAATTCATATTGAAAACAATTTTCTTGATTGTCTTGGGATAACCCTTGACATTTTTAAGACCAATGTAATTTTTAATATAATAAAAGAAATAAGTACTTGGTAAGCACTGATCATCTTAAGGCTCAAATCTTGCTTTAGCTCTGGAAAGTTTTCTTCAATAATTTAAATATTTCCTCCCCTCCATTTCCTTTATTATATTTTTCTGGAATTCCTATCAAATGAATGTTAGATCTCCTGGTTCTATCCTCTATGCTTCTTAACCTTTCTTTATTTATTATTTCTTTAGCCATTTGCATTTCAATTTCATCTTCTGGATTGTTTGCTTTTTCTTTAAGTATGTCCATTCTGCTACTTAATGCATCTGTTAAGTTTTTATTTTCCAAAACTTCTGACTGATAATTTGTAACCTTCCCAATCTCTTCTTGAAGATATTATTTACATGTTTTCTAAAGTTTTCTTCTGTTTCCTGTATTAAGTCTGCTTCTTTGGATGTTTGCCTTTCTGTTTGCAGAATTTTGTCTCTTTCTTTCCCAATTTTCCTCAAAAGTTCAGTGATTCCTGATGGAGTACTCAAATTTGTACACAAATGTTTTTTCTGTTTACCATAACTTATCTCCAGTGATTCTGAGAGAGAGGATAAATGGAAGGTTGGAGAGGGTATCCTGATTTCTTGACTTTGAAACACAGCCATTTTCTCTTCCTTCTGGGTTTTATCTACCATCTGGTGTTTCACCAACTTTTGCTTACAGAATCCCAAACACAGTAATTAAAGGGAATTTCTTTAAGTCCGTGTGAGGCTTCTTCTTTCTGTCTTGAAGGTAGTCTTTACCACTTTTCCTTCAGAGGTCTTTTCTTTCTTCCCATGTTAAGTCCTCTTCCATTTCCCACACTAAGTCTTTGTCCTCCTCTGGTTCAGTATCCTCTATCTCTTTAATGAAAATCTCAGAGTCATCCCTGGTTATTCCCTCAACTTCATGCTTTTTATCTACTACAGTATGACCCTGAAAGGTTGAGTCTTGTTCTTCATGTAAACCTGAGGCCTCCTCTCCTGCCTCCTTCAGCCTTGAAGCTTCTCCTTCTTCCTCCAGCCCTGTGTTATCTTCTCTCTCTTTCTCAGCCCTGAGACCTCCTCTCCTGCCTCCTTCAGCCTTAAAGTCCCTCCCTCTTCCTCCAACCCTGTGGCCTCTTTTCTCTCTTTCTCAGCCCTGAGGCCTCCTCTCCCTCTTCCTCTAGCCCTGAGGCCTCTTCTCCCTCCTCCTCTAGTCCTGAAACCTCTCCTTCCTCCAGCCCTGAGGCCTCCTCTCCCTCTTCCTCCAGCCCTGAGGCTTCTTCTCCATCCTCTTCCAGTTCTGAAGCTTCACCTTCCTCTTCCTCCTCCAGATCTGAGGACTCTTCTTTCTCCAACACTGTGGCTACTTTCTCCTTCCTCTCTGAAGACTATTCCTCCTGAGCCTCTAAATTCATCATCTCTGGCTCAGCAACCTTTACCTCTTCAATAAACAAAAAGCTTAAACTGTTATTGGTTGTTTTCCCACCTCCATGCTTTGAGTCTATTAGAGTTTCACCCACTTTTTCTTGAATCCCATGTCTTTTTCCTCCTTGGTTTATTTTTTCATGAATGAGAGTACATCTTTCAGTAATTCTTTCATAAAACATTTGTGGGGAATAAATTTTCTGAGGCTTTGCAGGTCTGAAAATGTCTTTATTTCACCATCACATTTAAATGCTAATTTAGCTTGGCATAGAAATTTTGGCTTGATATCATTTTCCCTCAGAATGTTGAAGATATTGCCCCACTGCTTCCTGATATCCAGGGTTGCTGATGAAAAGTCTGCTGCCAATGTTAGTATTGCTCCTTCATCTATCAAAATTTTTTCTTTTATGGAAGTTTTCAGAATTTCTTCTGTATTCTTGAAATTCTGAAGATTTTTCTCATTTCTTTGGTTAGTTCATCCTCCCCATCCTCTCTGTTCCCCTGTTCTGTAACATCTATTTGAATATTGCAATTTCTGTATCTGTCATCTACACTGCTTAAGTTTTCCTCAACCATTTTAAAGTTTTTTGCTTTTATTTTCTCTACTAATGCTGCAATTTGGAAGGCTAAATCTTTTATTTGTTGCCACTCTTACCTGTTACTGAAATTGTTTGAATTTTTCATTTCAGGTATTATACTTTTTACTACTAGAATTTCCTTTAAGCCACTTTTAAGAGTTTCTCTTATTTCTTCAACCATGAAGTCCAGGTTTTCCATCAAGACTTTAAACTTCATATTAACTGCTGACATGTCTTTGTATTTTAAATCCCATATCTAAGTCATCTCCTGGCTGGTTTCTATTAACTGCTTTCTTTCAATATGTGTGGTATTTTCCTGTTTCTTTGGAAGTGTAGCAATTTTTTTTATTTTACACTGGACATTGTGGATGTCATGTTGTCAAGATTGGATTCTGTTATATTGTCTTGAAGAGGAACTTTTGTTCTTGTAAGACTGCTAGAATCTAGCAATTAATAGTTTTAAAAATATGGCATCTTGGCAGCCTGGAAGATCCAAGAGTGAATCCTGTTGCCCTTTTCTCTGACTTCTAACCTTCAGAGCAGTAATATAATAAATTTCATTATTTAAAGCTACTGTTTGTGGTAAACTTTTTTACAGCAAAGAGTAAATAGTCTAAATAGTGCCAAGAAAGAGGACAAGAAGATGGGAATTAATGGGATAAAATTTCAATTCAATGAAAAATCCCATTCCAGTAGCACCAGAGTGGGACAGATTGACCTGTGCAGGGCCTTGTACATGGAGCTCAGCCACCAGGTCTGAATGTCCACAAGGCAAGGAAAACCCTGGGGACCAGCTAGACAGGCCTGCCCCAGCAGCCACCATCTTCCTTCCAGTCCTGCCCAAATATACAATGTTAAAGACTAAAGGGATTTTTAAAGGTATAAGAATGAGAAAATTAAAAAAAAAAAAAAAAAAAA
>JAQZBX010012955.1:0-15818 GCA_029593785.1 Cabassous unicinctus
AGTGAGTTTACTGCATGGATGGCTGATTACATCTGCATCAATCAGGGAGATTACATCATCAATGGCTGGCGCTTTTATCCAATCAGTTGAATGGCTTAAAAGGGGAAGTGATTTCAACATTCAGAGAGAATTTCCCAGCTCTTCGTTGGACAGGCAACTTCTCCCAGAAACTCATCAATGACCCTTCGTTGGATTTTCACCGGAGCCACTGGTTTGCAGCCTGCCTGTGGAGCCTGGACTTGTGCATCCCCACGGTTGCGTGAGAGACTCTTTTAAATTCTCATATTATTGACGGATATCTCCTGTTGATTCTGTTTCCCGAGAGAACCCTGACTAATACAGGAGCTGTTATGTTTTTGCCTCCTCTCACTGGAAACTGGGCTGAGGGGGGGAAGGGCATTTAATGTAGAGCCTAGGCTCCAGAATCATCCATTCCCGTGAGTGGGTGCCCAGCTGTTGGTGGCACTGTGAGATATGTCCCTCCTGTCGAGCCGATTCCCCCAGCTCCGAAGCTGTGAGGGTGTGTGTGAGGAGAGCAGGACATGAGTGGGTCTGTGTGTTGGGGTGAGTAAGCCACGGCTCCCCCCCTTCTCTGCCCCCTCTGCTCACACCCCAAGCTGGGCTTCTCTCAGCTGTGAGGAGAATCACTCCTTTTGCTCCTCAGGTCAAGGCCATCTCAGGAAATCATGGCGTAGACAGACACTGGAAACCCCAGATGCAAGAATGCGTCTGGCATCTCGGTTCTTTACCTCCCTGGCTTCATGGCCACACTTTCTCCATCTGTAACTTGGGTATGGCAATACCTACATCAGAAGATTAGTCTTTGGATTTTCCAGATTTTGCATTTCACAAATGCAGTAACAAAACCCAAGGGATTAAGCAATTTGTGCTAAGTTGCACAGCTTGTAGCATCCATTGGGTATAGATTCCAGGTCTTCTGACTCTAAAGTCAGTGCTCTTTCCATCAGCAAAGCCCGGTCATATTGATGTGCCACAAACAGATCCTTGGGGTGCCAAAATGTTGATCCCCTGGAGTGACCAGGTGAAGCCTGGGGCCACAAGGAAAAACACTTAGAAGCCCTGTCTACAGAAAGAACAGCTCATGTGTGCTCCTTTCGTTCTCACGTTGTGTCATTGGCCATAACTTTAATTTTTAAGAATTATTTTTGTGCCAAGTCATTGACTGGAAACAGAACTCTCTAGTAGAACATTAGGCCAGGAGGGTCGCGAGCTTTGTGTGTTAAATGACACAGACTAGACGTGTGATGTGGACACATGGCCACTTCCCTTTGTTCCAGGCAGCTGAAGGTCATGTGTCCAACCATAACCTTAGACTCCAGAAGTCCCTGTCCTGGCATGCTGTCCAGGCTCAGTTTACAACAGACTTTATCTCAAGGAGACACTGCTGCCTTGCTTATTTCCATAGCTAGCTTGACTTTTGCTGTCTTTGCATGGACTCCCCTGCATTTTATGGAATTCTAGGCTGTACCTCTTTTGGTTAGAAACCATGGGTGAGTGAGTTGGCATATCCTTTTTGTTTTTTGTCTTCCCTGTTAATTCCCTCTAAAAAAGAAAGGGTAGGGGGAACTTTAAGCATTTTGAAAGAGACAGCTAATCAATACACATTATTCTCTAAACATTCTAGGAAATTCAAGGAAATTATAAAGTGCCTCCTAAAGGCCTCTTCAGATATCTGTGTGCCTACCCTTCAGATAGAAAGTTTCCTCTTGGCACATAAAGAAGTCAAATTAGGCCCAGAAGAGAGAATCCTTGTTGGAGTTGAATGTCAAAGAAACAATCTTCAGTAAAATAGCTTTCCTTCTCAGCATGCTCGGGAGAGAAGAGCAGCTTTGGTGGGCAGGTAACACTTGCACAGAGCACAGTGAGAGGGTTTGGAGGATCACAAGGTGCTTGTTTGAGCTTGGAATGTCTTGCTCAGGATTTCACTTCTTCCATTCCCGGGTAAGGACAACTCACTTCAGAGTGTGCTGGCATTGGGAGCAGCCGAGGGGACAGCACCCAGCCTCTCACAAGACAGACGAGAGCCCTTCTCAAGCCTCATTGGCACTGGAGGGTGGGCCAGCCACGCCCAGCTCCTCTGCCTACTCGGGACCTGCAGTGTCTCAGGGCAGGACCTTGCCCGCAGCCCTCCTTGGACCAGCCTTCCCAGTTCAAAAGAATTGGCTTAGAGATTAAAGCAGTCCCTAGGAAGGGAAACCGTGAGTTTCACTATCACTAATCAGCTGAAGTTCACTTTCCTGTGGGCGAGTCCCTGGTTCCAGCTCAGGCTGGGCCAATAGCTGGAGTCTCCTTTCGGGGGACGAGCCCCAACTGAGCCCCTTCCTGGGGCCTGAGAGGACACATCTCTCACGTCCTCCTGAGTGTCAGAGGCAGCAGCCACTGGAGGCCCCTGAAGTGGCCACAGACCAGGCTCTGTGTCTGTGCTTCTCAGCTCTAGAAAGCCTACTGTGCGCACCCACACTGCAGTGATCAACTCAGGGGCCGACTCACCTGCCCCTGGGGGCTCACGGGGGAGGAATCGAGTCAGCTGAAGTGCATCAGGGAGGGCACTAGGTTGAACAGTATTTCCCCCAAAATTCATGTTCTCCTGGAACCCAAGAAATATTTGGAACTAGGGTCATTGCAGACAGACATAAGTAGTTCAAAGATGAGTTCATGCTGGCTGAAGGCAAGCCTAAGTCTAACGGGGCGGCGCCCTCACAAGAAGAGACACAGATGTGAAGACAGACGCTGGAGGGGTGCAGCTGTCAGACAGCGAACACCAGGGGCTGCTGACACGGCAAGGAGAGACCCCTCCCCAGCGCCTTTAGAGGGAGCACGGCCCTGCTGACTCCTCGATTGAGGACTGCTGCCTTCCAGACCCGGGAGAGAACAAATACTGGTTGTTTTCAGCCACCCAGCTTGTGGTACGTTGTTACGGCAGCCTGGGCCACTAAGAAAAAGTTCTGGGAATATGGTTCAAATCTCATTTTGTATCTGCATAGCTTTGGGCAAGTTACTTAACTTCTGTGAGCCTCAGTTTTCTCATCTGTAAAAGAGGGACTTTGGGAGTCTAGGGTTGCTGTTGGGACACATGACCTTCATCTGCCCAGCACAAAGGGAGGTGGCCATCTGGCCACACCAGAGAGCCAGTCTGTGCCATTTCACATGCAGAACATGTGACCCTCCAATGTTCTACGAGAGAGTTCTGTTTTCAGCCAACAACTTGAAGTCAGAAGGAAATGAAATTGAGAGGGAATGGGCAGCCAGGTCGGCTGGGGCCTTGGAAGCCATGGAAGCCATTCAAAAGACTTTGTTTCTTCTGAATGTGACAGGAAGCTATTGGAGGTCTTTCTGATTGACCTGACTTAGTCCTTAAAAAGATCACTCTGGTTGATGGACAGAATAGACTGTAAAGAGGTACGATGGTTAGTTTTATATGTCGACTGGGCTAAGCTGTAGTACCCAGTTATTTCATCAAACACTAGTATAGATGTTGCTGTGAAGGTGTCATGTAGCTGGGATTAGCATCTACAGTCAGCCGACTTTAAGGAGATGATTCTCCATAGGGTGGGTGGGCCTCATCCAATCAGTTGAAAAGCCTTAAGAGTAAAAGTGAGGTTTCCTTGAAGAAGAAGAAATGCTGCCTCAAGACTGCACTGTCAGCTCCTGCCTGAGACTTTCCAGTGTGCTGGCAGATATCAGACTTGCTTGCCCGCACAATTGCATAGGCCAATTCCTTGAAATAAATCTCTATCTATCATCTAGCTATACTTCCTACTGGTTCTGTTCCTCTGGAAGATCCTGACAGATCCAAGGGGTAGAGGTGGAAAAAGGACGACGGGTGAAGGCCTCGTTGTATTCCAGACAAGGAAAGATCATGGCTGGAGGAGGCTGGCATTGCTGGAGGAGGTAAGGAGTGGTTATATTCAGGGTGTATGTCGATGGCAGTAGTGACAGTCCTTGGTGGCCAGATTGGATATGGGTGGCAGGGGAGGGGAGTACTGGAATAGAATGGTCAAAGTTGACTCCCACTCTTTTGATCTGAGCAACTGGGTGAATGGAGTTGCCATTTACTGAGATGAGAACTGGTGAAGGAAGAGGCTGGAGAGGTTAGAAATCAAGAGTCCAGCTAGAGACGGGTGTGCCATCCCTGTGTGGCCTTTTGGGTGTCAGAGTGCTTGGAACAAAGCAGGCCTTGCTTTCCCAAATCAGGGACACAGCAAGCATTCCCAGGTCTGTGTCCACAGAGCTGAAGCTGTGGGGTAGAGCTGCAGCAGTCCCTCCGTATGCGCGTTCTTAGAAAAGACAGCGTGCATGTGTCCAAGGCGGGAACAGCTGAGAGTTAAACTGCCTTAGGGTAGGGTCAGATTTGAGCATAGAGAGGTGCTTTCAAGTCCATCATCATGTTTGACCTTTGCAGGTATCCTAGGGGTAGGAATTATAATCTTCATTTTGGAGGTGAGGCAATGGAAGTTGAGAGAAGTGAAATGACTTACCAAGGTCACACAACTAACAGATGATGGAAGGAATCCTCAACTGTAGGTTTCTGACTCCACTGTTATTTCCATTTTATTGTGCTTTTTGCATTTTATTGTGGTTATTAGGAAGTAGTCACATATTGATTCTGGCAGTATAAAAAAATCAAATCGGAAGCCTCTAAGATGTGTGTAAAATGTCCTCCTTGTCCCCTGTTGACTGCAAAGGACCCTTGTGCTTAGCCCTGCCCCCCAGGAGCTCCTCTTCAATCCAAGAGGCCTCTCTGCAGCTTCGCTTCCTTGGCAACCAAATGGCTAACAAGCTTCACCCCCCACCTCATGTCTCTGCTAACAAAATCCTTTTTTATCAATGGATCATTTGCATTGAAAGAGGTTTTCAAGCCAAGCAATATTTTTGGGAACATTTTACAACTGAAGTTGTAAATGAAGTTCTGAGAGAAGCAGCTTCAAAAAGGCCCAAACCCTTCCCCCACTGGATTATTTCAAAGCACAGTTAGAAGAACCATTTTTTAAAATGAGCTCTTCAGTAATTCCTGCAAAGTATCACTTGGTCCTGATGAAGACTGCAGCTGTGTCTACACGGCACTAAACAGCTGGATGGAAAATGAACATGGAAGGCATTGGGAGCTTGGTGTTGGGATAAAGAGTCAGACTGATGTCCCCTAAACACTATAGGTGGTTTCCCTTGGGTTCCCCAAGCCTCCTCTGTGTCTTCTCACAGAATCACAAAGAATCATGTCAGAACATGAGGGAGCGGAAAGGGCACTGGACCTGAAAGAGATGGGGCGTCAGTCCTGACTTGGGTGCTTCCTGGTGTGTGATCCTTCGGAGCCACAGCTTCCTCCCCTGCAAAACGGACCTGCTGTCTGCACAACTCCCTCAGACTTTCCTGAAGAGTAAATAAAGCCTTCTTATCAAGTGAACACTGTAATTTTGAGCTAGGGAGGGCCATGTTGTCTGCCTCTTTCCATCTCCAGAGCCTCATGCAGGCAGGTAGCAGGGACTAGATAAATCTTTGCTGAATAATTTATGAATGAGTATAGTAGAGGCAATGCTATAGCTCTAGCACCTATTATTTATATAGCTCGATTCATGTTTGCCAATTCCCTCTGGTAGGTGAGCACATTTACCATTCCTAGAAATAAGGACAAACAACCGGGAGAAAATATTTACAAAAAGCATAAAATATACTGTGCTAGATGTAAATAATTTTTTCCCAGTTAGTCCAAGTAGTGAATAACCTCAGCTTTTGTTCTATTTGGAGCACCTGTTTGTAATCCATGTCATAAATATTTTCATGGCTATTGCTTAGTAGTCAGTGAGTTTCTTTGTTGGCACAGAATTTAAGATATTTCCCTAATAAGGATGCCCAGTGTTAAAGCAATGAATTTCTATAGCTATGCAGTTCAGAGAGTTACCTAGGAGATGAAAAGCTAATCTGTCTGGAATTTCTGCCCTTGAGACCAAAGATACTATAAATTTGCTCTGGAGGAAAATAATCATGGTAAGCATCTTAATTTCTTCCATCTCGTTTCCAACCAGATGTCACCGTGTTTTAGCCTGGAATTCATCATCTCTCTTATACATCAACATTGACATATTACATCTTCATCTCTTATTATAGAAAATGGAAATGAAACCAGAATGTGAGCGTGGTGAAGGAATCGGACTCCCCAGAGATTGGGGGGAAGGAAACCTCCCACTTGCCTTTGACTTTTGGATTTCTTGTTTCCCTTATGTTTGCATGGCACTTTGAGAAGTCCATCTGGAAGTTCACTTGTTATATTTTGCAAATGCATACAGAGTGTATTATCAAAAGCCAAACCCCCGGAGAAGAAAAACAGTGGGAGGGGGAGATTCACCTAAAAAAACAAATCCAATGTCAGTACTTAGGGTTAACGTCTAGAGATTAAACTCCACTTATTTCTGGGTTTGACTCTGGCAGTCTGCTAGTTTGGGTGAATGCGTGGATATGTTTAGCCGCTTGCTTCCTATCTATTAAGCTCTCTCGTTCGAGGATGAGTTTGGATAGGTGTCAACACCTGCAAATGTCACCAATCGCGTAATGCCTTTGTAGCACTGAGTTATCAAAGTAGCACTGCACAGGCCATGTGAGACTCCAGTCATCTCACAACAGGCACCGGCACACGTCTTTCCTTTCTCTGGCCTCAGGAAAACATTCTTAGGATTTCAGGATCTTATTATATGTTGAGTGAATTGCGTTCTTCTTGAATTCCTGACAAAGTCACTCTGGTGCCTGGAGATTAGAAGTTTAAACTTTGAAAGCCACACACCGCCGAGTCCTCTTCACTTTCGCTCCGCAGCCGTTTTGGTGGCAGCCAGACTTAATCCTCTTTAGACATATCAAGCCAACCATCAGTCAAGGTGGGCTTTATTTCCTTCCACATGCTATCAGAGATTAGGGCTGCCTGATTTTCTCATGTGTGTTCCCTGGCGCACTGACCACAGACTCAGCTGCTCTAAGTGGATGTAAATAATGTTTACAGCTTTGTCCAAACTGGCTGCCCATTTGGGGGAAGAGTCCATCTTATCCTAGAGTCTCAAAGGCTACTGCCATGCCATCTTGGCCACAGCAGGTTAGATGGATAGAGCAGAAGCACCCCAGAACCTCTACGGAAGGGTATGAACCAGGGAAGAGAAAGAGCAGTTTGCTTCAGCAGGTTTAGGTAAAATTGTCAGCGTTAAGCAGAGGGGCCCTTGGAAATAACACTGGATTTAGAGTTGAGACCCAAGTTCAAATCCTAACTGTACTACCCTCTAGCATGGTGACCTTGGTCAAGTTACTTAATCTCTTTGGTTCCCATTTTCCCCCTGGAGGATGGGAACACTACCACCTGCCCTGCACATACCACTGGCTGGTTGGAATAATGGGTTCGAAGACTCTTTTATATCAAAGGGTCTTGGAAAAAATGAAATGAGGGCTACAAATGTTGTCACTTGATCACATTGTAGGTTGTCTAATGGCCATCAATCGCAAATCTCTTTATCTGTAAAATAAGGTGAAATGAGGCTTCCTAGCTGGCAAGTTCAGTGCACAGGGCAGCTCCAGCCTGAGACCGGGTAGAGGAGGTACTCAATACATAGTTGTTGAATCTGAGTCTCAACAAACACCTTCCTGGAGGATTTCAGTGATAAGGCCAATGGCCTTGGGGCGCCACTGCTGAAGACAGCTGGCACTTAGCGAACACTGCAGCAAGGAGGGCTTCTGCTTGGCTCCCTGCCCAGGCTATGGTATTGCCATCCTGTCTCCCAGCCCTTTCCTGCTCGGGAGGCTCTGCACGCGCCACTTCCAGAGGAATATTCAAGGGACCTGGGATATTGAATCTGGAGAACAGAAGACATGGAGTTCCATGACAAAGTTGACTTCAAAAATCTGAAGATATTAGTGCTGTTGTTTTTTTCAAACTTTTCAATGGCAAATCATAGTAAGAAACACATTTTATATTACAACCCAGTACACATTTACATAAATCTATGAATGACAGAAACAAAACCTCAAAAAATAATACCTCTTTCTATTACATGCTATTCTATTTATTCTAATTTCATTAAATATAATGCTGCTGTAACTTCAAAGTTGATTTTATGACCCACTAATGAAAAGCATTGATGTAGAAGATATGCCAGAGAGTGGACTTAGGACTTTGAGGTACAAATTAGAGCAGATTTAAGCTCAAAGAAAGGAAGAAATTATTAGTAATTATTAGACACGATGTACAACAGGTTTTATGACATAGTGAGACCTTCGTCCTCTGATATTTTAAATATTAGACCATTATATGCTAACTCTGTAGACTCCAGCAGTCCACAATTTACATTGAGCTAAAAGAGAAAATCTAGATAACAAATGGAAGACTTGGGTCCAAAAAAACTAAAGACAGAGAGACAAGGAAGCATAGCTAGGAGAGTGTGTGAAGGTTGTCTTTCCTTAGCGTTGTCCATTAAAGAGAAAACCTTCTGCTACATTTTTATTCCCTCCTGAGTGACCTCCCTTCTCTCTTTTCCTTAGATTTTTTGTTGCTGTTGCTCCTAAGTTGCTGAGATGTTCCTTTCCAAGCCACTCTGAACCTTCTTCACTGTTTAGGTCATCCTGCGTTTCACTGTGCTCTGGGCTTAGCACAGTGCCAGGTACAGAGTCAGCACGAAGTACTGCCTGTTGCTCAAAAACTGAATGAATGAATGAACGCGTGAAAGAATGGAGACTCCCCGTACTTCCCTGGAAAGGAGCTTCTTGGAGTCCCTGGTGTAGATCTTGATGGGAGAGTAGTTTCTTTAGGAAGCAGGGGGAGCAGCTAAGGGTTGTTGAAACACTGACCAGCAGGTGCTACCTGGGCACTCTGCACAGCTTCAGGGACAGGGACTGCCTTGAGAATCTCATGAAAGGTAAGTTTCCTATTTCAGAAAACACACATATGCACGTTTATACAAATTATACCTCCAACTTCAGGAGTGCCACTGCCCACCCTCAGGACCTAAGATTAGGTTTAGCAGTTGGGTCTGTCTCAAAAGCAAGTAGGATTTTGAAGACAGTAGGCGGAAGCTAATTAATATACACTTACTATGTACCAGGAACAGTGCTCAGTGTTTTATTTGCATTAGCGCATTTAGTTTTCATAATAATCACACGAGGCATTTACTGTTATTAACTCCATTATATATAAATATAAATTAAAATATATCAAAATAAAAATATAATATATATGTGCACACATTTATACATACACAGGGTTCACAGAAGTTAAGTAAATTTTCCAGGCACGGAGGTAATTTCAGAGCTCATGTTCATTCATCTACATAGTTTGGCTACAAACCATTAAAAAAGCATTTAGAAACTGTGAAAAAATGAAATATTTAAAGGAAGCTCAGTGCATTGCACATTGAAGATGCAGAAGCTCTTTTTGAAATGTGGTCCCTGGCGCCATCAGTGGAGTCGCACAACCTGCTCCTCAAAACCAGCAAGATGGCGTCTCAGACCAAAGGCTGCTTTTCAAGCGACCCTAAAGGTTACTTGGCCCAGCCACCTTGTGGTCCAGGTGAAAAACTGAGGCGCAGGAAGAGGACAAAGACGGAAGGCTAGGCTGGGGGCGTGACGAGCCCACAGACTGGCCAGACTGGCGGGCAGGCGGGGCTGCGGCTGTGCCGCAGGTGGCAGTGGGGCAATGGTGGTTGATGCTGGAACATTCTGAGCCGTTGTCTGGTGAGTGACCTTATGCTCAATATTCAGAGTTAAGGGCATCTTACTGTCTTTTCACAGTCGTGTTTGCGTAATTATTCGAATGTTGTCTCTTATCCTTTCATGAAGGAGTTGAGGGTGGCCACGTGAAAGTTGTTTGGCTCGTGAGAAGCACCCTTTTAGGGTCTTAGATGGTCAGGCATCCGAAATGGCGCTTCCTTCCCGCTGGGAAGGACAGGAGAGCAGGTGGGGGCAGACTTCAGATCAAGCTGGAAAAGTCCAAGCAGGGGAGGTCGGAGGAGCCTGCTGGCTGCAGTACGTTGTTTCCCTTTCAGACTAAGCCGGTTCTTTGGGTCTCTAAATGCCAGGGTGTCTATAAAAATTGGGGATTAAACACGTGGCAAATGGGATTGAGCAGGTGCCTCATGTTAATTTGGTAATGTAAAAAAAATCTTCCTCCTTGAAGAGATACAGTCTGGATGCTCAGAAAATAATAGTAGTGCTAATTCCTTATGCCTGTGTGGCACTTCATAATGTACAAAGCACTTCCTACCCATTTTCTTATTTGATGTCCATAAAAAAAACCAAGAAATAGACTATATTATCCAGTTTTATAGATGGAAAAACAGGTGCAGAGAGGTAAAAGGCATATCAAATGCCCCACAGCTACTAAGTGGCAGAGCCTGGGTGAAGAGCTGAGTATCCCATTATGTCTCGCATGTCACTGCCAGTAGAGAGGGGCTCTGTCCACGGATTTTCAGTATTATTATAGAGAATGGTTTTTCACAACAGCCACGGTGCAAGGAATGCCACATTCATGCGACGCGTTTTCTCTTCCTGTCCTGAGAGATCTGCTTCTCTCAAGCCTCAACAAGCAGCGTCCATCTTCTTCCCTCTCAGGACCAGAACTGGAAACACAAAAAATTGTTCAGCTTTCACCTTTAGGGAAGCCCGCTCTTGCCTGGCTTCTGCACTGATGAGTATGACAAGAGTCTCTGCTTGATCTGGGGCAGCTATTGGTAAATCAGAACTGACTCATTAGGATTGTTCATTTTAACAGAAGGGGCTGTTTTTATGCCTGAGAATAAGGCTTTCTTGCAAGCAGCAGCCTGTCAGAGAAAGGAAGCTTGGTATCTACTAGAATTAGTTCTGTTTTTCATCTGGCTTGGGCAACGCTAGATGGTCTTTGAGCTCTGGACCCCTGCAGGGTCATATGGTGGCTTCCAGGGTGGTGAGGGAAGGGCATTTGTGAATCCATCTTCCACCAAGCCTCGTCTGAAGACTAAACAAATAACATTTCTTCAAATGTACATACTAGCATTTCCCCAATGTGTGCCTATGCTATTGTGACTAGTAAAAAGCAACTTCATCAAAAAGCGTTTGTGAATATCTGAGCCCTTCCCGACACTCTGTGTTAGGTTGAAACACGTGAATTTGCCATTTTCGTGAGTCACGAGTGGTCAAATTTGGACAATTTCATATAGTTTATTGGAATATTTTCTCTATCGACTGGTGATACAAAAACTATGATTCTCATCTTGTGGGAATCAGATTTTGGAATTGTAAAGGGGTCCTGGGACAGCCAGCCTCCAAAGTGGCCTCCGTCAACCTCACCTCATGGTATTTGCGTTTTTGTGAGACCCCCTCCCTTGAGTGTAGGCTGGATTTGGGGCTTGCTTTGAACAAATAGAATAGTGCAGGTAGAAGCGATGGCATGTCCCTTTCGATATTAGGTTGTAGCAAGACAGTGGCGTCCATCTTGGGCTCTCTCTCTGCTTCTGTCATCTCTCTCTGTCTCTCTCAGATCACCCCCCCTGGGATAAGCCAGCTGCCACAGGAGAATCCTGAGGCCCCCCCGGAGAGGAATAATGGAGGCTTCCTGCCAACAGCCAATGAGAAACCGAAATCTTCCAACAACCTTATGAGAGAAACCGGAAGATTCTCTAGCCCCAGTCAAGTCTTGAGATGCCTTCAGTTCCAGCCGATAGCGTGACAGCGATTTTGTGAAAGTCTCTGAGCCAGAACCACCCAGCTAAGCCGTGCCCAGATTCCTGACCCTCAGAAACTGTGGGAGAACAAATAAAAATTTGTTGTTGTAAGCCGCGAAATTTTGAGGCAATTTAATTCCCTAGCAATAGGTAACGAATACAGGTCTTCCTTCTCAAAAGTGCTCAGAAGCATAGGTTGAACACGTTTTTAATTTATATACACTTGCACATGTATCCTGTAAGTATTGCAAAACAAGTTTTAATTCTGTAGCATTGCAGAGGAAATTATGGACTGCTGAGCAGTTTGGAATGGTGGAGAAAGCACAGTATTTGGAGAGAGAAGACCAAAAATTGCATCCTAAAGGCTCCTTATTAGCTGTGTAACTTTGGACTCACCTATTTTCTCTGAGCCTCTCTCTTCTTATAGGCAAAATGCAGACCACCACAATGCCTGCCTTGTCCTAATTCTTATTACAAGGATTTGATTGTGAATACAATTGATGGACCCGAAACTGCTATTTGAATGTTAGTTTTCATTGATGATAGTATCAGTCATCTTTTAGCAATAATAATTTGGCCAAGGCCACATAGCTAGGTGGTTACAGAACAGGAGTTCACACCAAAGTCTCCTAAGACTAAGAGCAGGGCTCACATAATCTTGGGCAAGTCACCTTTACTGTTTGGGCCTCAGTTTCCCCAAAGATCGGAGCAGGTGATGCCAGGTCTCTATTTAGCTCGGAACAGGCACTGATCAGAACCTAAGGAAAGGATTCTTGTCTAGGCGACTGGGTTCCCAGAAAAGCGGGGTGACGTGCACGTCTGACATCCCTGGGGCCTCGCAGTGCCACCAGGCTGCGTGAGGATGCTGGGGGAGGCTTTGTGATGTGCTCTGTGGAGGAGGCAGCTGTGGTGCCACACAGAGGCTGTTGGTCCCCTTGCGGGGTGGAAAGAGCCCGCTCCTCGCCTGTGCCGCCAGCCCCTACGCTAGCCCCTGCAGTGACATCCTAGCCTTTGTCACTGCAAATGACATATGCTCTGGATTTGTGCTGGTACTGGGAGAACTCTCAATGAACTCAGTTCTCATTCATACAGGAAAGAAAGTGAGGCTTGGGGAAACAACCCCTTGAAAACATGGCCCTAGAATATTTGTGGAGGTTGACGAGGGTTAGATCTTGGGAAGTTTGAGAAAGTCTCAGATTAGGGTGTGAGTTTGGAAGGGCACGAGCCTGACATAGCGTCACTGACCAGCGCTCATAGAGCACTCTGCAGTTTGCAAAACACGGTGATGTTTTGTCCTTTGGACCTGATCATCCTCATTTTTCAGCCGAGAAAACTGACTCTCGGAGAGAGTGGTCAAGTACTCAGGGGCAGAACCGACTCTTGAAGTCTGGTCATCGCTTTCCAAATCTCGTTCTCGCCCCGCTTGACCGCTTGGGTTCCTGCTTGTAAGGGTCCCGGCCTCTAACGGGGCCGATTTGGTTCCTGGTCCGGGTCTTGTCCTCAAAAGCAAATGAAAAGGTGGCTGTGGCTGGTCACACACCACGTGAGAGAAGCTGGGAAACTGGAGACTTCCAGGCCATTGCGTGTCTGTGGCCCATGGACCTGCGCGCCACGAAGCAGCTCCACGAATGGGACACTTGGCGCTTCGTCCTGCCTCACGTGGCTCCGGGGCTGTTGGAGAGCCAGGGGGCCTCTTTGTAGGAGGGGAGAAGGTGGTTTGTTCTTTCTCTGCTCATGCTGATGGGGCTATGTCAGTAACTAATGCCTGGGGAGGCGCGCAGCATGGAGCAGGTGAGGAAAGAGGGGGAGGCAGAGCCGCAGGGTCAGGGGATGTGGAGGGCAGCAGCAGGGACTCCTAAAGGGCTGTCAGGCCCCTGCGGCACGGGGGGTTCAAAGGGAGAAGAGGTCAGCTTCACCGGGTGGTTCCCCAGAGCCAGCGGGTCTCACTCCAGGGCCAATACAGGGAGAGGTTCTCTTCAGCACCCCACTTGTGCATGGTGGACCAGGGACAGTTAAACCACGGGGATGTGTGCTGGATGTAAAACATGCCTGCCAGAGCCAGGCTGTCTCCAGCAAATATGCTCGGGACAAGAAGGGAAGGAATTTCCCGCAGCCCCCTTATCTACTAGGGGATTGTGTTTTATCCGCCAGGTGACACACCTGGTCCCAAGCACAGGATGCACTTGTGGGCAGGTTGTGCTAGGACTGTCCCCTGCTACAAAACACAGAGGTCTGGGAGTGGGTTCTGGCAGGAGGGAGTCGGCTCAGGCCTGGGACTGCGGACTGGGGAGGAAGCTGGCTGCAGCAGACCTGTTTGGGGTTTGGAGCCAAGAAGACCTGATCCGAGCCCCAGCACCATCACTCCCCGGCTGTGTTGCCTTGAGCAAGTCATCTCACCTTCTCTGATGATTGTTTTTGCAACTGTAAATTAGTTAAAAGTACTCCACAAACCTTCATTTGACTCTATGTATAAGGAGCCTTTACAATGTTGTTATTCTTTGATTCCATTTCTCAAATTCTATCACTAGAACATAATTCTAAATTCAGAAAAAAGGATGTTATCCACCAAAATTTTCATTGCAGTGTTGCTGTAGCATCAATTTGGAAGTAATAAGTATCCAAAGGTAAAGAGCTGGTTAAGTAAACTGTGGCATGGCAATCCCGATGGAATATTATGCAGCCATGAAAACGACAATTTTGAAGACCTAGGCAACAATGTGGAAAATATATTTATCATGAGAAGCCAAAAAAAGAGAGTGAAAGTTGTCATTTTGCTTTGGTTTTTTGCTAAGTAAAGATTATTTCTGTTCTGGAACAAGGAGAAATGGAAACAGGTGCTCTCTTAAAGTGACAGCACTCCAAGTGCATCCAAATACATCGACTGCAGACATCTCGTCTCTTGGAGCTTAGGCCTGAGCTGGAGGAACCATCCTCTTGGCTTACACTTATACTGAGGCCCGGGCGTGCCCTCACCTAAGGTCAGGATAGCTTCCAGAGCTGGGGGTTGGAGCAAGATGATCATGAAATGCTGAAAGAGGAAGCGTTTCCCCCTGCAGCATCCCTGCTCTCCTCTGGGGAGCTTTAGCGCTGTGCTGCTTTTCTACCCGAGGACCCAGTGTCCCTGCCTCTTCTCTTATTAACCTGCTCCAGGAAAGCCTGCCCGATGACCCCACTTTCAGTTTCACAGGTGAGGCTCAGCTCGTGCTTAGTCCTCTGTGGATAAGCCCTTAGCTTGCTAGGGTCCTGCCTCCCAGATCATTTCTTTGAATGTCCCCCACCCCCTGTTAAGCCCCTGGGGAAATGCCCTTGGCACACATTTGCCCCAAGTCACCACGCCACCTGCATTTCACATATCTGGGTGCAACAAAATGGTGCTGAGGGTCTTAGGCTTTGGGGTCTGGCAGGCCTGGGTTTGAATCGTACCGTCAGCTCTTCGTAGCTGTGTGATCTTGGGCAAGTCTGTTCATTTCATTGAGCCTCAGTTTTCTCATCTAGAAAATGGAGACAATAGCATACACTTCACAGAGGCCCTTAATAAATGATAATCCTTGTGAAAAGGATTAAACTTCACAAATGCAGGGAGCTTGTTTTAAGAAGCATCTATTTTCACTGCTGCTTTTGCTGCACCATCCAAGATAAATCCAGTTTCTCATACGATGCTCCATATCTCCAGAAAATTGAATTAATACAAATATGCCTTGGGTTAATTCCAAACCAAACTCACGGTTGCCCAAAAAAGCCGCTTGTGTCCTGCCTCATGCCACCCGCCTCAACAGGAAAGCCTGTCCCTCTTGTAGCTCATCAGCAAATGCCAAATGCTGCCCCTCTTCCAACTCTCACCCCTCCGCCTCCCCTGGGATTCAGAGATCTTGGCAAACGTATCTTATCTCCCTCCCTCCTCGAGGGCAGAGACCCTGCTGCCATCTCATTGGAGGAGCTGAGATGGGGCAGATAGAGGTCAGAGATGCTGTGCAATTTTCCTCAGGTCACACAGCTGCCATTTGTGTTCAGGTTTTCCAAAGCCGTCCTGACCACCATCACCATAACCCAATTATATTTTTGGAGGAACTTAAGGGCCGATGGGAGAAATGATGATGATGCCTAACCAAAAGGAGGTGGGGAACTGAAAAGAACCAG
>JAQZBX010012955.1:15918-40600 GCA_029593785.1 Cabassous unicinctus
TAAGGAAGGAAAGACGGGGCTTAACAACATGGGGAGCTGAGAAGAGAGGCTGCCTGGAGGACACGGCCTCATTCATTGAGGAAAGCAAGAGGTCGGCACAAGTCTTGAAAGCCAAAATCATTACCAAAATATGGGTGAGGCCCAGCTATGTCGTAGAAACCCTGTAAACACAGGTGTATTCATAAATAAAGCACAGAAAAACTGGATGCACTCTTATTGCGATAATTAAGACATTTTAAGGGCACTATTGGTAATGAAGAAATTGAATTTGGGGGTCTCTTGAGCCAGATGACCACCTTTGGGATGCTGTGGGAAGCATCTGCTCCCATGCCCTCTCGAGCTCATGGGTTGAGCTGTTGAGGGGAACAACTCCACCAGGGTCTGGCTATTTCCGGCATCGCCACCAAGCCCTGGTCCCTTGGCTGTGCTTTTGTTTGGATTCCATAAGCTGCGATGAGTAATATTCATGAATTCTATTCTAAAGATGCTAATTATTTTTTGAGAGTACCATTATTGGATATCACCAATCTTTTTATAGGAGCCAAGTAACAGTTGCAATCATTCCGATAAGCCCCGTAACCTGGAAGAGGGTGTTTTTTGGAAGTAATTTGCTTTTAATATTCCATGGGAAGTTCAGCCTTTCAGTATCAGGAAGCAGTACTTGATTCATCTTCACAGTTGTTCTTTAAGACCTCCCAAAATAAACTTGTTACAACTAGTGCATGTAACAATTTAAGGCACACTCTTTGCAAAGGGATGGCAATTTGATACATCTTTTTTAAAAGTTTCCCCTTATTTAATGGCTTTTATGGAGGGCCCCACTTTTTATTCAATGAGGGTTCTATAAACTGTGGACTTTGCCTGATCAGCGGATGATATTATTCTTTATTATTAAAGTGCAGTGGAGGTCACTGCAAGCTGAGGGCATCATGAAAGCTGGGGAGGGCCAGGGTCAGATTGTAAGGAGCACGTGGCAGAGAGCCCAGACCTGGTTGGGAGGCCAAAGACGAACCCCAGGGGTCCCAGCCAGATTTTAGGTCAGTCAGCAGGAGAGCAGGTCTGAGAACTTAGGGGCCAATGCCAGAGTCACAGCCACTGGGCAAATCCAGCTGCAAACGTGGGAGGCACCGGCAAGGGGCCAGGAACGGAAGGGAGAGGGCAGCATGCCTTGTGCAGCTGGTGAGCTGGGCAGGGCCTGTGGCCTCAGGGCCTCCTTTGAAGGCTCAGGACCAACAACCCCTCCCCTCCCGGGGAGTCTTGCACTGTGAGGGTCTGGACCCTGCGCCCCGAGCCTACACATGGCCGGGAGTTGATATCTATCTGCATGTAGGAAACCATGGAATGCAATTACATCATGCTTAGGGTTTAATTACGGCAGGCGTTCAACCTCCACTTTGCGTTCATCTCGCGTGTGAATCTTGTTGGTTGTCTTTTACAGAAGGGGTAATAATCCTGAGAGTCGGTTAATCGAAAGAAATCAATCTTGGGACAGATGATCTAGTGAGCGTGTGTCAGTGTGCCACGGTGCAGAGAGCTGGGGACAGTCCCCGTTCAAGCCCAGACCCGTGGCTTCCAGCTGTGGACGGGGGCAGGTCCCTCAACCGCGTGAGTGCCGCAGTCCTTCCCTCACGCTGGGGGTCTGGAGAATTCGCGCAGCTGAGTGAAGTGACCCACAATGGGCTGTGTGTGGGTAATAAATGAACTTCCCGCAGAAATACGGCACAGAGGTTGAGAACTGGGGCGTCCACCGGGGTTCAAAATACTGGTTGTGCACTTGGCCTCTCTGAGCCTCGGTTTTCTTGTCTGCTAAGTGGGAATGATGCTATAGCTTCTAGAACAAGGGCTCAGTGAGTGTGAGCTGTGATTATATTTTAAAGAAAATAAAAAGGAAAGAGATCGCCTGAGGCCGGGCTGAGTTCTGGAAGCTCCAGAAAGTCTCTAAACCGGGGTGCATGGCATCGAGCTCGGTAGGGAGGGCAAAGGGGGCTTGCGCAGCCCAGGGCAGTGAAGGGAAGGGGCAGGCTCACTTCTGGGGCGTGAATGCCATCAAGTCACAGAAGGGCTGGCCTGGGTAGGGGGAGGACCGGGGGCGCCGCTGCAGAGGACTGAGTCCAGCACCGTAGGACGATCACCTTCCGTCAGGGCTCTCGAAGACGGGGTGGGGTGCTGCCACCGAGAAGCCAAGACAAGCACAGGTTCCAGGACACAACGTAAAGCCTTTGGGCTCTCTTTGGCGACAAAGGCAGCTGTGGGCTTAATCCCCTGAACACCCCCCTCCCCCCGCCGGGATCTGAATTAGCTAATCCCATTTTGCAAGCCTGCAGTCCTTTTTTCTCTTTCAGGTAGGTTCATAAATTCATAAACTTTTATCCTTTCTATGGCAGCAAATGATATTAGAAAGCTAATTAGCTGCAGAGCTAATTTTCATGTCAGAGTGAAATTATAGGTTTCATGGTATAGGACAAAATTATCTTTCTAGTCCCTCCTCATCCTCCAGTCCCCCCACCCCCACCCCAGTTCCTTCTTCCAGCACATGGATCCTACCCCCTCTTCTGTCAGGGTCACATATGTCAGCAGAGAGTGGGGGGCAGCTCTGGAGTCCCTTTCTTTTTGTGTCAAGCATATTTGCAGTTGCAAACAGCCTTAACCAAGGCAAGTTTTCATTGCTCTTTTTCCTTCTCCTGTGTTTAAATGCAAATGTTCATGTTTGATTAGCATGGGTTCGGGATTAAAGGCCCTGCTACCTGTGGCTGCCTCCTTCCCGGCTCCTGAATAAGCTGCAGTGGAGTCTGACCTGCTGAGAGCTCTTAAGTCCAGGAAGGCTGGAGTCCAGCTAATTGCCCATCACGCTGGGAGGGCTGGGCAGAGCATCCTCTCACTTACCAGCTGTCATGGAGCCCTGCTTCCCACCAGCACCGAAGGAGAAGAAACAGTGTGCTGGGAACAGAAAGGGAGGCAGGGGAAAGGCTGCTCTTTGGAATGAGGCTCTAGACAGTCTTTTGGCATCAAAGCTTTGTGGCTTTGAGGCCATCAGATGTCATCGCCTTTGAACCCAGAAATGGAATCTCTTGACTGTGCTTGAACACTTCTAGTGGGGACAGAGGGGTGGTGGCCCCTTCCTAGTGGAGCGGGCAGCCTCTTCCACTGACTGCCAGCCCCGCTCGTAAAGGCGTATTTACATTGTGCCAAAATTAACTTCCCGTTGTCTCCAGCCATCGGTTTCAGTTTTCTCCTGTGAAGCCACATGGAACATGGTGGAGCTCATTTCCAAATCACAACCTCTCACACATTTGAAGGCAGCTCTTGCAGAGCCTCACATGCCTTCTCTTCTACAAGCAAAGAGTCTCAGTTCCTTCAGGTTTTTATGTTTGCTTTCGAGGTCTTTTACCCACTCTGCTCCCCCTTTCCGTTGTGGGCTTGGGTTATTGGTCTTTCATAAACCAGGACTTGTAAGTGGGCATGTGGTCATCCAGATATGGGCTGGCCAGCAAGGGGTAGACTCAGGCTGCCCATCCCCTTCCCATTCATTGAGTCTCATTTACCAAGTTTGCTCCAAATGACATCGACTTGCTCAGCAGCCCTGTTGTGCCCTTCACTCTTGCTGAGCCTACAGCCAACTCCTGCACCAAGCTCTTTCTCAAAGAGCCGTTTTCTAGCTGAGTTAACAATGTGTAAGTCAACCCCCAGCTTGGGAGCACTGAGCTCTTCGTTCAGTGACAAAGAGACTATAATCTTCTAAAGTGTCAGACTGAGCTCTGATCTGATCAGAAACTCCCACCGGCAAGGATATGCTCATAGTATGCCCAGTCTTTCTTTTCAGAAATCAGGCACCTGGGTGCCCAGAAGTCTTAGCAGGTGCAGTGTCCCACAAACCTGGAGGCTCCCTGGCTTTAGGTCCACAGTGCATGATTTTGATGGGGGAGAGAAGTCACATCTCAAATCTGCAGATTATCTTAAGACACCATAAGCCTGAAAGGACCTGATCAGAGATGGAGCATCCAGACGTGAGCTATTGGGTAGAAATGTGTGGGGAAGGGGTTGCAGTGGCTTTATGGAGGGGGCTCAGGGCTGTTAAAGACTGACTTGGTAGACCAGGTGGTTGGAAAGGGCTGAGGTGAAGGAGGGGTGGCAGCAGAGCAGAGGAGCTACGGCCTGCAGCGGCCTTTCTTATGCCCCTCTGTGCTCGGCGCCCACCCCATCGCCATCACCCTAACAGCCCACGTTCCCTGAGAAGTGCTCTTTGTAGGAGAGGCAGGAGGAGCAAACCCGCTGCTGTCACCTTTGCTCCCAATTCAGAAGTGTCTGTCTTCCAAGATTCCACCCAATAATATGTT
Source organism: Cabassous unicinctus (assembly GCA_029593785.1). Lineage (NCBI taxonomy): Eukaryota > Metazoa > Chordata > Mammalia > Cingulata > Chlamyphoridae > Cabassous > Cabassous unicinctus. The sequence goes on from JAQZBX010012955.1 coordinate 20,253, forward strand.
TTTCTTTAGGACCCTGGGCCTATTGCATTGAAAAAAGAGCCCCAGGAAAACCCCACATGGATCTGGCTCTCCTGACATCTTGGCACTGAGAATATTTCTTAGGCTCCTATCTGCTTGTTTTAACTTGCTAGGCTGCCCAAAGCAGATACCATGAAATGCATTGGCTTTAAACAATGGGAATTTATTAGCTTACAGTTTTGAGGCCAAGAAAAATGTCCAAATCAAGGCATCATCAAGGCGGTACTTCCTTCCTGAAGACCAGCTGCTGGCGATCCTGGTTCCTCTGCCACAAGGCAAGGCACACGGTGGTGTCTGCTGGTCTCTCCCTTCTCTTCCAGGTCTCATTGCTTTCAGCATCTTGCTTCTGCGGCTTTCTTTCTCTCTCTCTTTCTGCATTCATTCTGTTAATAAAGAACTCCAGGAAGAAGATTAAGACCCATCCTGAGCCACACCTTTACTGAAGTAACCTATTCAAAAGATCCTACTTACAATAGGTTTACAGTCACTGGACTGGATTAACTTTAAGAACATGGTTTTCTGGGGCACATACAGTTTCAAATGACCACACGGAGTTCCCCCATGTCGAGAATCAAGAGATAAGCTGAATACCCAGGTTATACAAATTCTGTATATCAAATAGTGGAAAGATGAAGCGTCCGTGCTTTATTTATATAGTCAGACACTATTCACCAAAACAAAGCCTGCAGAAATCCTCTGAGATTTACCCGGTGGCCTTGGTCCCAGATAAGGAAGGATGGGATGCTGGAAAGCCACCAGCATTGTACACAGAGAGTGTGAAACACTGGATCTTTCCACAGGATGCCCTGTACAATTCCCAGTGATTCCAGTTGTGTCTCCCTTTTGGTTGTCACCACCCAGATTTTCCCACTGCTCAGAAAGATTCCTCCAGGGCATATTGTGTCTCTGTAATAAAAGAGGGGGCATTTGGTTTTCATCACTATTTCTGAATCTTCACTATAGCCACTAGCCATGGCCCTGACCCTGCTATTCTTGAATGGCTCCATTTCAAGTGATGAAATTTGGATTTCTGGAGGCTGCTGTTGGCTATAGACAAGAGAATCCTTTGGGAAGCTGAGTTTTAGGTGAATAATAATGTTGTTTGTGGTCCAGACATGTATGGAAAGGAAGCAGAAAAATTGTGACTCTTATAAGTAGATACAGGAAAAAAGTTTACTATTCAAAGAAGCATAAAATTGCCTTTCTGGTTTTAACCTGCTTCCAAACCTTTTTGGGGATACAGTACTTTGTTGAATCCTTATTGATTCAACCAGATTCCCTGAGTGCTTAATGAATGCCAGGCATTGAGGAAATGGAGATGAATCAGACATGGCCCTTGCCTTCAAGAAAGTGTCTGTCTAGGGAAACACAGCAGATCCCTGAGAAAAATTATATCACAACCCAAGGTAGTCCATGAGAAGTGCGAAGAAGCACATGGACCAAGGGTTCCATGGAGGTGAGGCCAGAGACAGTCAGGAGAATCAAGGAAGGCTTTCTGGAGGAGGTAGAACCATTGAGCACGGAAGTTGGAAGAGGGAATTTGAGGGGCAGAAGCCATGAGTGAAGATGCTGAAGTAGGCATGCTCTGGTGTATTCAGAATGTATTGAGGAGTCTGATCTACTCAGAGCATGGGGTCCAAGAGAGATGTAGGGTGACCCATATGGAAAGGCAGACCATGACTTCCTCTTGAATTGGTTTGCTTTTGAAGTCCATTAAAACAAACAAAAAAAAAGAATTGTCCCTCTGTGCCCTGTATGTACCCACATAACCAGGGGTAAAGAGCTCAAAGGAAAGAGGGATAAACTCAGATTATTTTTTTAATCATCAGAAAATGGCCTCCACAATCATGTTAAGAAATACATCTGGCAGCCTCGCCTTTTGTTTTGATGGAGTCTGCCAGGGAGCACTTCCTGGAAACGCTGCAGACAAACGGCTGGTCTCAGGATCTGCGATGTGGCAGCATCTGCCAGGGACCACCAGGACAGAGTCTGTCGTTTATTTGCAATACGCAGGTCAGGGCTCCAGCTGAGCTGTGCACACGGTACATGCATTGTTTCCTGGATCAGTGCTTCATCGTGACTGAAAGTGAGAACAATTGAATCAAAAAACACCAATCAAAGGCATTCCCTAAAGAGGAAAGCCAAGCCTGATAGATCCAGGGCCACAAGCTAATCAGTTTGGATGGGAGCAGCTCCCAGCATGCCCATCTACAAGGAGGTCCCTTCTCTCTGGACCTTGATTTTCTCATCTGTAAGATGACCAGGCTGGACTTGGTAATCTCCAACTCTAAATATTAACTTATGGAAGATCATTCCAAGTTGTCGCCTCAGTATCTTGAAAAAAGCAATGGCTCAGAAACCACATAATGGTCAATTCTTAAGTAAAACGTCTAAAGATCTTAATATGAATTAAAAGGAGCAAAATTTCCTCCCTTCTTTTTAAAGTTATGTTCCCCCAATTAAAATAATATTTTCTAGAAGCAGAAAGGAACCATCTATAATCTCATTGCCTCTCATTTAAAATTCCATTCAGGAATTTTAAAAAATAGACTTTATGTTTTAGAGCAGTTTTAGGTTTATAGAAAAATTAAGCAGATAGTACAGCATTCCCATTCCCCCTCTCCATCCCTCCCACCGCTGGCCTTATTATTAACATCTTGCGTTAGTGTGGCATGATTGGTACAACTAATGAACTGATATGGATACATTATTAAAGTCCACAGTTTACATTTGGGTACATGTTTTGTGTTGTACAGTTCTACCGGTTTTGACAAATGTGCAATGTCATGTGCCCAACATTTCTGCACCATACAGAATAGTTTCCCCACCCTAAAAATTCCCTGTGCTCCCATCCCCAAACCTTGGGCAACCACTGTTCTTTTTACTGTCTCTATAGTTTTGACTTTTCCAAAATGTCTATAGCTGGAATCCTATACTATGTAACATTTCCAAGATGCTTTCTCTCACTTAGCAATAAGCATTTAAGGTTATTCTATGTCTCTGTGGCTTGATAGCTCCTTTCTTTTTATCCCTGAGTAACAGTTCATCATACGGATGGTACATTTTTTTAAATTATAGAAGTTGTGGGCTTACAAAGAAATCATGCATCAAAGACTGGATTCCATATACTTCTCTATTATTAACACCTTGCAATGGTGAGATACGTCTGTTAAAATTGATGAGAGCACATTTTTATAATTGCACTATCACCTACAGTCCATGGTTTAACTTAAGGTTCATGGGTCATGCAGTTCCATGGATTTTTAAAAGTTTTATTCTAGTAACTAATACACAACCTACAACTTCCCCTCCTAACCACATCCAAATATATAATTCAGTGCTGTTAATTACGGTCACAATGCCGTGCTCCCATCTTGCTTCCAGTCTAGGGCAATTGTGAATAAAGCTGCTACAAACATTCATTTGCAGGGATTTGTAGGGACATCAGTTTTCAGCTCATCGGGTTAAATACCTAGAAGTGTGATTGCTGGATCAGATGGTAAAATTGTTCAGCTTTGTAAAAACTACCAAACTGTCTTCCTAAGTGGCTGTAGCATGTTGCATTCCAATCAGCAGTGAATGAGAGTCTCTGTTGCCCAACATCCTCGCCAGCATTCAGTGTCACCAGCCTTTGGGGATACAGCCATCCTGAGAGGCACGCAGTGGTATCTTGTTTTAATCTGTCGTTCCTAATGGCATCCTCGCATAGGTTGGTTTGCCTTCCTTGGTGACATGCCTGTTCAGATCCTTTGCTCACTTTTAACTGGGTTGTAAGTGTTCTGATCATTGTCTTGGTTCTAAGAGTTCTCTTTATGTTTTGGATGATGTTCTTTGCCACATCTGAGTCTGGTCGTGGTGCTTGCCTTGCCTATTAGACTTCCCTGCTTGCCTTTTGGCATGCCTTGTAATTTTTGGTTGAAAACCAGACATGATGTGTTAAGTCATAGGAACCGAGGTAAATTAGCTTTTTGTGTCCGAGGTTGTGTTTATCTTGCTAGCAGTTAGGTTGTGTCTACAGTCTGCTGCCACTGTAGATGCCAGGGACCTCCTCTGCTGTCCTTGTTTCTGTCTCCCCTGTTGCCTTTGGGTTTCTCTAGAAGAAAGTTGTCTAGAGACTCCTTAGGTGGAGTCTGAGCCCTGCATCCTTTCGGCTGTCATCGGTTATTATGAGGATCCCCGCTGATGTGATGGGAAGGTGTCGGGGAGGCGGCATGCTCTGTGCACTGATGAATGCCCTAGGCTCTGACCTTCACGAGTGCTTCTCAGCTTTCCATTCTTACCTCTTCAGGTGAGACAGGAAAGCCAGAGGGGGCTGAAGTTGCCTCTTTCCCTTCCCCCATGTCAGTTAGACTGTGGTCAAGCCCACATTGGTTACGGTCAAGGAGAAGAGTTTCCCTTGAGGACAGGACTTTGCTATGGGGAACAGAATGCCTTGGAAGTATTTCAAAATGTTTACATTCCCCTCCCCTTCCCAGAAGCACTAGGGAATGTTTCTCACATCTTCATTGTGAGAACCTGGTGGGGCTCCAGAAGGTACAACTGATGAAGTGTGTGGGCACCCCCCCCCCCACAAGTCTGGGTCCCCAGAAAATTTTAATTCTCAAGCTAGACCACCAGCTCAGTCTCCAGATACTAGTCAATTACCATTTAAGGATTCCTACCAACTACTTGCTCCAGGAGCTGCAGCTTCTATTCCTGATAAGCTGTGGTTTTTGCCTGTCTCCCCAGTTTTCAGGGTGTTGGTTTGTCCTGTGGTTTCAGTTATCTGAAGTCATTTAATAAGAGTTGTCTATTTTCAATTTGTTCATTTTTTCCCTTGTTGTGAGGACAGGAGTAATAACTTTTAAGCTCTTTACATGTCGGAGCAGAAAGAAGTCTTTTCAGGACTTCTTTGTGCCTTTTTCATAGCTAAGCTCATCCTGTAAATACAATTTTGCATCCTACTTGTAGTTAAATATTTTTTGTTTTCATTAATTCAACCGATAAGCATTTATTGATCACCTATTACGCTTGAGGAACTCTGCTAAGCACTAAGGAAACAAAGATGAGCAAGACGCAGTCCTAGTTCTAAAGAATCTCATAATCTTGATGGGAAAAGACAAGTGATTAAGCAATTAAAATCTAGTGTGATGAGTATTTTGGGAGGGGAAAAATATGGTCATATGGAAACAGAAAGACTTCCCAGTGGTCATGAAGTCTTGAGTTGAAACAAATATGAGTTAGCACATGACTTATCAGCTGAACACTACATTTCACAGCCACCTTGAAGCCAGGTATGGGCAAGTGAGGAAATGGCGGCCAATGGGATGTGAGTGGAAATAATACGTTTACCTCTTCTGGGTCTCTCCTTTGAAAGGCTGACCATGCCTCTCCTTGTCCTTGTGTCCCTTCACTGTACTTGGAATGGAAAATGATCATGGATACAAGAGAAAACATCTCAGACCGCTTTAAATGGACCTTCCCATTGGGGATAGTAGGTACTGAGATGGAAGGAACCAGGGTTCCTCCAGCCATTCCAAACTGTTTACACGTGGATTGCTGCATAAGGGAGGAAAAAAACATCTACCTTGCTTAAAAGCCTCATAGCAGCTGATACAGATGGCAAGACAAGGAGTTGAGAGAAGTAAGAGACAGTCAGACAGAAGGAGCTTGTAAGACATTCTCAGATGTGTGAACCTTATCCTGAGGGCATTGGTGAGATATTGGAGAGTTTTAGACAAGAGAGTGACATGGTCGTTTGTATTCTACAAAAATCACTCTAGCTTCTGCATGAAGAATAGGTTGACGCAAGAACAAAGACAAAGAGATCTGTTAGAAAGTTGGTTCTATCATCCGGATGAATCAAGATAGTAGAGTAACCAAAATATTTGAAAGGTATTACTGAAAGAGAACCAATAAGTTTGGAATCATTAGATGTGGCAGTGGGAAAGAGGTAGAAGACAAACATCCATGGTTCTTGCTTTGATTCACTAATAGGAGGCATGAGAGGAAGACCATGATTTGGGAGTGGGTTGACCTTGGGGATGATAAGATCAGCTTCTGAGATGTTGGGTTTGAAATGCCTGTGGGACATTCAGATGAAGGTGTCCAGTAGGAGGCTGGCTTTGCAGATTTAGAATTCTTTCAAGATGCCTGGGCTAGAGTTACAGATTTGGGAATCACTGGCATAGAAATGAAGTTGTGAACAAATGAATTCCTCCAGGGTGATCAAGAGCAAGAAAACAAGGGGCCTATGGGCAGAGCCAATATCTAAGAGGTGACAGAGCATGGGAACCCTGCACAAGAGACAAAGAGCCAGGCAAGTGTGGGTCATCAAAACCAAGGGAAGGTGGTGTTTATAGAAGATGCCGATGGCCAGCCATGTCAAAGGTGGCAGAGGCCACTTAAGTTAGGACCACCATGTGTGGGGAACTGTGAGCTCAGTCTTCACTCAGTACATGTTGGAATGAACAGCTAATTGGTAAATCACTAAATTGATGCTGCTGCTTTTAATTTAATTATTTTCTCAGTTTGGGTTTCCCTTAAAAACAGGACATGTAACTTATGTTTGTTGAGACAGACAAATTGGTAAACACTGTTTATGTTAATTCTTAGTTCTTGGATTAAATAATGGACTTAAAAACTTTTAAAAAATCATCATTTTTAATGACCATAAAAGTACTCTTCATTCATTATTGAAAATGTTACAAATGTAGACAAAATAAAAGAAGAAATTAAAGATCATGCCCAGTAAGGCAGACCGAGCTGGAGGCTATTTCCTTTGGCAACTGTCGTGCTCCACAGAAGCCACCGCCAGAAGAGAGGGCTCGCAAAGGGCGGCGTACGTTGTGGAAGTCACCGTGGCATGCGTAGAGCAATTGCCCTTTCTCCTCTGGGATGCTTCTGAGAATCTGGTACAGGCTTGGACCTTCTCCCCAGAAAAATACCCGGAGCATTTATGCATACAAGCTTGCATGCAACTTCTGGGGGACGCTGTGGAGTCTGAGGACTTCCAGGCTTGGAGGGAACCGTTTTCACGCATGCTCTCTACACCCTGGCTCATAAATGCCCCTGCCATAAATTATCCTCAAGCGCCTCTTGTTGTCCAGGACGGGACCCTTTTCTCCATTTGTGGAGCAGCCCCAGGGTCTCTGGATTCACCCACGGCCGTTTGTTTTCTCCCACTGCCAACCACCACTGACCAGCGGGATTCTATTCCAGGCCCACAGACTGAAGGGTTGAGTCTGGAGCTGCCAGTGGCCCTCAGTGGCTTCTAAGAGCCCTGGGTTTAATGTCCTACCTGCTGCTTATTCACGGTGTGATGATGAGCACGTCCCTTCCTGGTTCTGATCCTCCCTTTTTTCGTTTGTTAAATAGGAACAATAATACTGGCCCTGTCTCCCTCGCAGGATATGACTCCAATGAATTAGAAGATAAGAAGGTGCTTCATAAGGGGAAAAACACGACACAGACATGAGACGCTAAAATAATAATAAAAGCACCTAATTTTGATGGAGCATTTACTCTGTGCCAGGCATTACATACAGTACTTTATGTCATCCTCTCAACTCATTCCCAGAGCAACTCTATGAGGTTATTAATTGTTTACCCATGAGAAAACACAAGGCTCAGAGTGGTTAAGTGATTGGCCCAAGGCTATACAGCTGCTAAGTGGTGGAGCTGGGATTCAGGAAGAAGAGAGGACGTGGTTGCACTGGGGCCATCGGTTTTTGTGGAACATAAGGGCAAAGGGTACAGAGAGGATGCTGATTCTTGTCGAGTGCCTATTGGCCTACCAGGCCCCTCGCCCTGTTGTCTCAGAAGAATCCTGAGAAGTAGGCTGCACGCGTTATTCTTGTGTTACATCCAAAGCAGTGCCTGGTACGTAAGGCCCCTTCAGTAAATATTAGCTATTGGCATTACATCATTACTGTAACACCCATTGCACAGTGAGAAAACTGAGGCTCGGAGGAGCAAAGTGTCCTGCTCAAGGAGAGATAGTCCGTAAATTCCAGAGCTCGCTTGTCACTTGAGTGTTTGGGGACTCAAAGCACGTGCATTTTCTACCCCACACACAGCCTCTTGCACAAGGAATGCAGCCATGATTTCCCTGACCCTCCACCACCCCTTCGCAACACCCCATGGCCTTGAAGTCGGGAGGTCTGTGGTTCTCCAAACCTCTGGCCTTTCGTACTGCCTGCTACTCCTTCGGGTCGGCTACACTGAATTGCCAAATTTGCGAGTTGGTACCATCCTGATTAGATATTTATTGACCAGATGCCTTCTCTGTCAACGTGCCAGCTGATAGGCTGACAGGCACGAGCCTCCAGCCCTGGGGACAGTCTGGTCCGAGCATTGAGCTGTCCTGCTAGCGGCCGGCTGGCCCCACAGCCAAGCCCGGAAGGCTGGGGGGAGCCGGGGGCACTGCCAGATGACGGCCGGGAGACAGCGAGTCTGCACAGAGCGCAGAGAGGCTAGCTTTCCAGCTCTGGTTTTGTTTATGCATCATTTAGACCCCAACGACTTCCCAAAATGATTTGAGGTGGCTAATGGCTTAGGTTTGCCTAGTGTTTCAGTTTACAAAGCATGGCCACTTGAATCATGGAGACAACTCTGAAGGTGGGTGGTATAATTTCCATTTTACAGATGAAGACCACTGAGGCAGATGCAGTGAAAATAATTTACCCAAGTTCACATAGTGCTTAGCAGTCAGGCTGAGACTCACAATAAGTCCCTGTTATTTCCACCACACTGTGCTGTTTCCTACCAAAGTACATACGAGAGAAAGGGGGACCGGGGTGAAGGAGCTAAAGGGAGGGGGAGGGGCTTGCGTGGGTGACTAGCTGGGCTGGGAAATGTCAGTCATGTCCCTGAGATTCCTGCCTGGATTGCTGGGTCCTCGTGGATCACCCACAAGCTTCTGAAGGCCACGGATTAACCCTTTTCTTGGGAGAATCTGCTTTTAGCTGGCCTGGGAAACTTGGCCAGTCTAGGGGACAGCGGCCCCAAGGTTTTCCTGGAACAGGGAGCCTCGGAAGCCATGCAGACATCCCCGGGGCTGCTCTTACCTTGTACCCTTTGCTGGCTTCGACTGCTGCTCAGCATAAACTCCGCGCTGCCTGGCCCTCTGTTCCTGCCTTGCCTTGTTTCTGACCAAGCTCCTTTTCCTGACTTAAGCTGGAGTCAGGAAGAGAGCCTCAGAAATCGTTAGTTCTAATCCTCTCTCTTTGACAGAAAGGGAAACTGAGGATCAGAGATATGGCAGAGCATGTCCCCTTGGCCGCTCTTCTTCTAAGATGTCGTGTCCATGAGTGGTGTTGCCAAGGGCCCTGGGCCATGTTCCCAAGCCCTTGCTTTGCTTTGCCCTGACATGAGTGGCACCCTCTGCAGGGCTCTAGGGTCTGATGCATCCCCAGCTCAAGCCAGACCCATCTTGACTTAAGCAAGGGTGACAACAAGGCTGGCAGCTCTCCTTGCAGACCTGGCCAGCTGCAGTCTCATCAGAGGCAAGGCTCACGGGGGCCATGGCCAAAATCCCAGCCCATAGCCAGATGTCTTTGACCTCTCCCATCACCAGAGCCAGAAAATGAGGTCAGCCTTGGTGAATGCAGAAGACAGGGTGGGAAATCCCTTTCTCCAGCCCCTTCAGATCCCTTAGTATTTGAGTAAGTCACATGGACTTTTACCAAAAGCAATTGTCCGAGCTTCCTGCAGCAATGTGTCAAGGTCCTTTCAAACGCATCTGCATGGCCTGCCGGTACGTCTCCCTTTCCTCTCACGTGTGTCAGGATAAGCCTAAACTGAAGTCAAATGCACTTCAGTCCTCTCATCGTAAGTAGAAGGAACTGCAGGAAAGAAGTAGAAATTACGTTCTGCACAAAGGTGCTGCAAGCTTATTTATGCCAGTACCTGAAAACCAGAAAAAAAATCACCTAAAATGAGATATGAGAATGTATCTTGCAAAGCATGCTATAAAATGGATTACTGCTGATTGCATCCTCCTTATGTAAGAAACAGCTCCCAAGTACTAAGGAAATGCTGGGAAAGGGAAAACCGATCACATTGTTAAGGATTCTTTTTGGAGAAATGCCCCTTCTCCAAACGTATAATTAGTGGTTTAGTTTGCCTAATCAGAAAAAAATAGACATTTAAAATGGTTTAAAATCTACAAATATTTATTGAGTTTTGTAGTGTGTACCCAGCCCTGTGTTGGGTTATGCGGAGCTGCAGGTGAATGAGAGGACCCGCTGCTTATTCTCCAGAAGCATGGTTTACAGGGGTGAAAGGCAAACGGCAAATAACCACAACCGGCATCACCAGGGTGCCCGTAAAAGTAAGCATGCCTGCAGAGACCGACTAGGGAGGACTCAGGGCGGGAGGGCTCTGCCAGGAAGCTGATGGCTGAGCTGGGTTTCAGAGTCTGAAGAGTCTTCATGGTTGGTGTGGGAAGATGGTGGGGTGAAGGCATTTCCAGGTAGGAGAGCATTCTGTGCAGTGATGCAGGAGCAAGAAATAACTGGTATACTTGGGACTGGGAATGTGATATGAGAAAGATCAGACTGGAGATGAATCTGGAAAGGCAGGCAGAGCAAGAAGATGATATGATGGGTCCAGCCAGGTATTTTAATTCTGACTCTGAAGAAATCTGGGCAATTTTACCCTTTCAATTGTAAGTTGTTGAGCTGAATTTTTATACATAGCATTTTGCATGAATTATTATTATAGATATTTGGATCTCAAAATGACAGAGTACATTTTTTTAAAATTTAGTTTTAAATTTTTACATCCAACAAAACTCGACCTGTATGGTGTACAGTTCTACGGATTTTGACAAATGCATAGAGCTGATTATCCACCTCCACAATCTTCCCCCCAAAATTCACTCATGCTGCCTCTTTGTAGTCAATCCCTATTTCTGCCCTAAACCTCTGTTCTCTATCTCTATAGTTTTGACTTTTCCAGAATGTCATATAAATGTAAGCATAGGCAAGTTTTTAACATTGAAAAAAAAAAGGTTCAATTTCTACCTTTGCAAGCTCAGAGACTGGATAAAGTCGGAGGAAAAAGAAAATTAGCATACCTGGTGAGAAGTTAGTGAATATGGAAAACGTGACTTCCCAGGCTTCTTCTAAATCATTGATAAAAAGGTGGAATAAGAAGATGGGTCCCGAAGCTGGACCCTTTGGCAGACCTTTCGATCCCTCTATCTGGATTACTGTCGTTACTAACCTGCCCTTTGTGAAAATATTTGTCAAGTCTACAGCTGTGTCCATTAAATCCCCTGACTGTAGCCCTGCAGTGGGCACTTCTCAAAGTGGTTCCACAAATATATTGCAGAGACCTGGGCAATGCCTTGTTGCAGCTCACTGGCACATAGGGAGGAAATTCCCTGATCTGCACTTTTACTGAAAAGGGCAATGAGTGTTGCTTGCTTGGATTTGTTGGTACATCTAGCGATTCCTGGTGATCAGTCTGTTAAGAGTGGGAGAGTGAGCTACAACCAGGGGAAGGAAGCTCCAAGTTCTAGCTCTGGGCAAACAAGGTCTACCAGATAGCCAAAAGGCTCATGGGTGATAGAGCATGAATCTGGAGGTCTGGGAGTCAAGAAGACCAAAAAAGCCTAGGAATGGGAAAACCTACATGGTCTCAACCTTCAAAGTTATAGGGGGTGATCCCAAGGAATGGGAGGATTCTTCAGGTAGGAAGAAAAGGGATTCAGTGAAGATCTCATGAGTATTTTTCCTATATCATAATAACGTTTTATGTGGTGGAAGATTTATTAACAGATTAAATTTATGAGAAAAATTAATTCCAAATGATTTTTGTGTTTTTTAAAATATTAGAAGAAATATATATTCTCATGGTAAACTTATACACAATTCTGAGGGATGACAAGGCAACAAGTAAAAGCCTCTTGTTCCCTTTTCTCTTCCTCTTGACATTTCCCAGTGATGAATTTTCTTGCATATTCTTCTAGAAATGTCCTAGGTATACACAAATGTGTACATTTCTTGTTAGAGCAAATGGGATCGTGTTACACGATACTGTGACTTGCTTATCAGTATCTTAATGTATATTGCACACCTCCCTATGTCAGAATATGTAGCTTAACTTCATGTTTTCAAACAGCTGCGTGATACTCCCCAGTATGGATGCAGTATAATTTATTCTAAGCAGCCCCCTATGGAAGGAGATTTAGATCATCTCTTTTTCTTATTACAAATAATGCTGCAATGAGCATCCTTGGGCATATGTCTCCACATACTCCTTCCAATATCCTGCCAACTATCAGCATGAAGAAAAACAGATTCTTGAATTCAACTTCTATCTATGTTCAGATATTCTTGCCTTTTGTTCCTGCGATGCTTCTCTCATAGGGTTCAGCCATCGTTGGAAATCCATCTTTTAACAAGGCAGCCTTTCCCCTTTTGTCTCTGGTTTTAGTATCTCATCTCTGTAGAAGGATCCCGAGCTAACCATCCAGGTTTCCCTTGAAGCCTCCGTGTCTTCCTCACTGGCCTGGGTCTAATATATTGTCACAAGTGTCCCATATATTTTTAAATTGTGGACTCTAAAACAGGGAACTCTTTCTCTGGCGACTTTTCTGATGCCTCCTCTCGGGATAAAGGGTCCCGAGTGGGCTTTGAACCTGGTTGTGCAGCAGAACATAAATATAAGGAAGAATGAAAAAGAAATAATTTTCACATTTCTAGCAAGAGTGCTACGGAGCTTCGCCTTCCCATCGGCTGGGAGGAGGAGAGTGGGGCTGGGAAGTCTGCCACAATGTCTGGCAGGGCCAGGCTTCCAGATTGTATCTATTTTTTGTAGCTGCACAAGTTGGGAGGAGATTAGAAGGGTAGTCAAATTTCTTGCTCCAGGTTGTAAATTGATCAAGGGGTGGAAGGAGCACTGGGCTGGGAGTCAGAAGACCTGGTTCAGGTTTCCACATTTCCCACCTATTCATAATGGGGGCCTTGAAGGAGTTCCTTACCCGCCTCCAAACCCCTAGTCCCTCGGGGTAGGATTAATTAGCTTGAATGTCCCTCCAGCTCTCATAGTTTATTGTTCTGAAGTTCTAGGAATGTTTTCCTCATTTTAAAAAACATTATAAACTAAGAGATGTTTATGCATTTAACAAAAAGATGAATTGCTAGTATCTTTGTTAATAAATGAACATAGAGGTGAATTGGGAGTTAAATCTTTATCCAGGGAAGAGGATGCGGCTCAATCGATGGGGCTCCCGTTTACCATGTGGGAGGCCCCAGGTTTGCTTCCCGGGGCCTCCTTGTGAGGGCAGGCCGGCCCGCGCGGTGCGGTGGGCTGATGCAGCAGGACCTCACAGCAAGGGGGAGATAAGCAGACACGGAAAAACACCCAGCGAATGGACACAGCAAGCACAAGCAGCAAGGGGGGGATAAATAAATAAATAAATAAATCTTTAAAAAAAAAAAAAATCTTTACCCAGTGTCTGCTGTTTCAGCTTTGCCCAGTTACTTCAGACTGGGCTGAGGTAACGGGCAAATTTAGGGAGGTGGTCCTGGAGCCATGTACGAACCACCAAACCAAACTGTCCAGATGCCTCAGAAGCAGGAAAGCGTGCTTGAGTCCGGAGGAGAAGCGTGAGGCCACACAGGTAAGGGACCGATGCTACCCCTTGAAGGGGTCCCTGCTGGAGCAGGCATCTTGGAGATGGTCAAGTCACACATGTGCACTGCAGCTCCTGGGGTGTCCTCGGCCACACGTGTCTAATGGTGCCTCTTGGCCTGGCCGCTCCCAGGTATGTCCATCTGGGTCTCTCCAGAGTCTCTCCAGGCCACAGACATGGTGGCCCTGCCAGGAGGGCTCTGTAGCCCCAAGAGCCTTCCAGAATCCTTTCTTCCTCAAGGCATGCCCTGCATGCTCAACAATGAGGGTGATGTCTTCAGGGATTCTTCTCAGAAGAACTTACAATCTCTCTCCAGGATTCTTTGACCTCTTGAGAAATTTCCAGGCCTGATCTACATAGCAAATTTCTTCTTTTGTTTTCTTGCCTATAAAGCAACCCATAAACCATTACTTTTAGCAACACTAAATGTTTGTTGTTGTTTTTTTTTAAACAATCACTATCTAAAATGTTATCTACAGAAATAATAGACATTTTTCAAAGGGAAAATTGGTCTGGAAAAGAAAAGATCAAATTCCAGTGAACAAAAAATAGCCATGACAGTAATAATAGAATATTTAACTTAAGAACAGTTCGTTGTGTGCCTCTAGAATGCAAGTTCCATAGGATCAAGGACCTTGCCTGCCTCGTCACCTGCTGTGTCCCCAGCCTGAGAGCAGTGTCTGGCCTACACAGTTGCCTAATCAATGCTTATTATGGGACAGGTGGGCTCAGAATGGTTGTTCCCATTTAATACATAAGTAACCGAGGCTTGAGGCTTAAAGAGATCATCTTGCCCCAAATCACAGAGCTAGTAAGTGTCAGAGCTGGAACTCACACTCCACATGGCTCCTATTGCTGCAACTCATGTCCTTCCCTGTCTCTAGGTCGTTTCAAGGTGAAAGGTCATCTATTGCTTTCTTATATCCATGGCGAATGATGTATTATCAGTTTGACTAAGCAATCATATTTTGTAAGTTTCCACCCTTGCAAAAATTCCACTGGGTATAACTTTAGGTTTTTCTTTAGAAATCAGCAACATCCCACATATGACCGCCATGGGGTATATGAAATTGGAAAATAAGGAAGTAGAATTTACTACTTTCTTCAGAAGTATTATTGTTACAGTTTCTAAACAGAGATGCTGATCGCCTAGGACTGTTTGGGGATTACTAACTTCCTTGTGAAAATCCTATGAATGCAAATCTCTGTAGGCTGGAGAGAGACTTATTAGAAATCTTATTCTCTGCCTCACTCCTAAAATGCTAATTTGATGCGAGCACTTACCCAGAAGCTGACTGATTTGTTCGTCGGTTGATTGATATTTGGCATCACCCCCACACTGCTGCTCCTCACGGAAAGCGCAGGAACAATAATCAAATGTTAAGTTTCTCAAGAACCTTTCTTCCAAAGAAAAGCCAACCACTTGCCCTTTGTTATCTCAAGTATCTCCAGAGCACCTTGGGAAGAGCTTGTTCTTACCTTCAGAAGGGTACGTGTGACAGGAAGAAGGCCAGGCTTACAGTTAGAAGAGCTGGGTGTGAATCCTGCTTTGGTTACTGTGAGAATTCCTAATAATCCGCTCATGGCTCCTTTCAAGGATAATGAAATTCCCTGCCTTGTAGGGCTGTTGGATGGCTAAATAAGATGACATCTGTAAAATATCTGGAGGTGGAGGATGCAGGAGAAATGGATGACACAAGGGAATTGTTGAGAGCCAAGGTAGCATGTTGTAAAGAACATGGTCTCTGGAGTGAACTGGTTGGACATGATGCCCAGCAAGGTCACTTATTTAGGGCGTGACCCTGGGAAAGTTCCCCGACCTCACTGTGCCTCAGCTTCCTTGGCTCCTAAGGAGATAATAACATACACCTGCCTCAAAGGGTTGATGTAGACATTGAATGAGCTCATGCACACTCCATGCTTGGCTCATAGCTGGTGCTCACTTAAAGGAGTTATGATCAGTATTGGGGTTTTGTGAGGAATAAATGAAATGACTAACATGTAAATATGCAAAGACTGCAAAACACTGCACAAATACGTATTCTGTTAAAAATTCCTGGAGCTGCTGTGATGTGCTAGGAGATGAGGCTATAAAGACGTGCAGACAATGCCCCTGCCTTCCAGTGCTGCTGACTGCATCTGCCACTGGAAGTCAAGGCAGGCGCCGTGAATGAGCAGACGAGATAATTCACCCTCCTGGAGAAATCATCTAGTCTGGCCTGGTGACCTTCCTTCTGGCTGCAGTAATCTTCCAAGCCCAGTTTATAGCTGGTGAAGCACTTTGGGAACATTTGTGTTAAGCCTTACCTTATCTCTGCAATATGGTGGATGGAAACACTTTGCAGATGAGGACTCAGAGGCTTGGAGAAGGGTGGTGGCTTTCACAGCGGCCTTCAGCCGGTGAGTGGCAGGGCCTGGGCCTCCTCGTCCTCCTCCCCAGCTGTTCTAGGCCAGATCTCCTCTACATCTCTGCAGTCCAATAGTGGTTGTTAGCTCCAGAAGGGCTGTTCACAGAAAGCTGTGTGTATTATGGGAGGGGAAGTCATCTGGCAGAAGAGGGAAGGATCAGCACCCCCTGGCCTGTGAGCTGCCCAGCTGATGGGGATGCTTTATTGGGGTAGGGATCATTGGGCACTGGGGGTACTAACCTATACACCCCTCAGATTCCTAAACTGTGGAATGGGGCTGATTATCATCTCCTTACCTCTCTGGTCTATTGTAAGGATTAAGAGATGAACTACATGAAAGGACCTCCATTCCTGGGGTCCCCAAAATGATTGAGTCCTTCTGTCTTCTTGTCCCTCATGGTACCCGGTGAGCATGGAGCACACAAGACAGGATCCCGTAGGAGCTTTCCTCATCCCCGCAGTCTCTGGGTGGGCTCATCATGGGCCCTCCAGCAGGGAGGAGAGAGGGAGGTCTGTTTTCTCTTGCTGGCCCTGTGATTACCTCCACCCCCTGCTTCATACCTGGGCTCTGGTGGAGGAAGAGGAACTGACCTTGCTTACTTTTTCTTGACCCCTGGTTCCTCCTGCTCTCTGTTCCTGCTCCATCCCACGGGAATTGGTTGGAAATGTCATTGACTCATGCTCTTTAGCAGGAGACGCCCTCAGAGAGCACTTGGACCAGATGCTCTTGTATCTGCCTTCTACACCTCCAGAAGTTCTCTCCACCATCTGAGAGCTCAGGAAATGCAGGCAGCTTCTAGGAAAACCTCTGGAGCTGAGACACCAGGGTGAAGAAATCCTTCCTATAGTGTCTTAGTAAAATTGCTGCTTGAATAACTCAAATGACAAGGATCTGTACATAAATTTTTGTTATTTTGCATGGTTTTGTGCTTTGTCTAAGAATAGCACTAGGACTTTTTTGAGGTAAGATGTAAGTGAAACAGGCTTCGCTCTCCAGGAATTTGTAATTATTGGGATGAGTCCTTGTGCTGAGTTTCCCTACACCCACAACGTCTTCTGGAGGACACAGCCATGCTTAACCCCCACCTCTGTCTGCCAGGGTTCTAGCAGTTCTTTGTGCAATGGCGGTCAAGCAGCTTGGCTACTCTGGCCATAGCTGATCAGGGATAGACACTTGACCCACAGACAGCCAGTCTCTAGGTTGACCAATGACGAATAAAGGATGATGGTGAAGAATTGGACCAGGAGGGTTTTCTCTCTTGTGAAGACTAATGAAAGAATTTAGGGTAGTAAGCCATTGGTATTTGGAGCCAAGACAGAAAGACACATGGAAAGAAACAGAGGCGGAAGTCGTCTGAACGGGCAGTCTGAGGCTAGAGACCCTCAGTTTCCATGATCAGTGCAGTCAGCCCTGTTCTAGATCCCAAACAACTTTCCATTCTGAACAAGTTCTCTGAGGCAGAACTGCTTTTGGGGAGTCTTGTTGAGGAGTCTTGTTGGGAAGCTCTTTTTTCTCCATTTCCTTTGGACTTGGCACCAGGCTGATGGCCTTGTTTTCTTTGTTTCCATGTGCGTTCTTTGAAAAACTACTGACCCCTTGGTGTAAACTGAGTGAGTTTCTATTCTTTGGGCCAACAGGGTCAAACTGTCAAATGCCCGTGAGTCCCCCTTCCCTTGCTGGAGGGGACAAGGCAATAGAGGTGTCACTGTCAGCTGACACCTCTTTAGAGCGGATTTTTCCTGCCTCCCCAGGCACCCCACCGCACCCCCTTGCATTCTCTTCACGGAACTTATTAGCATCTAATATGACCTTTGTATTAGTTTCCTATGGCTGCTGTGAAAATTACCACAAACTTGGTGGCTTAAAATGACATAGATTTATTACCTTCCAGTTCTGGAGGCCGAAAGTCTGGAATGAGTCATACGTGCCACGGGGTTGGCAGGGCTGCGTTCTGCTGGGGGCTCTGGGGAGAAGCCGTTGTTGCCTTTTCCAGCTTCTAGACGCTACTGCATTCCTTGGCTCCTGGCTCTGCGTCATTTCGCCTTTTCTGCCGCAGCTGCCATTGTCACAAGGCCTTCTTCTCTGCCTGCCCCTCCTGCGTCTCTCTTACAAGGACTTTTGCGATTACAATGGGCCCACCTGAGTAATCCATGATAATCTCCCATCTCAAGATCCTTAATCACATTTGCAAATTCTGCCTTGTAAAGTCACATTCACAGGTTGAGCCATTAGAATGTGGACATCTTTGGGGGCTACTATGCAAACTACTATAATCTTGTTCATATATTTGTTTGTTTGTTTGTTTTACTTTTGTGTGCGTGTTTTGGTTTTTTTTTTTCTGTTTTTGTTTTTTTGTTTATTTTTTATTTTTATTTGTTTTTATTTTGTGTTGTTTGTTGTTATCATTCATACATTTGTTTACTTGTTTATATATTTTCACTTCCTTTCCCTCTGGTAAAATAGAACCTCCGTGGGAACAGGGCCTCCTCCTTCTTGTTCACTGCTGCAGTCTCAGGGCCTGGGAGAGGAACTAGCACGTAGCAGATGCTGGTAAATATTTGTTGAGTGAATGAATAAATGGAATGGGATGGCCAGAATTTCTAATGTTCCAGAGGCTCCTTTGGTTTGGAGTCATGTTCTCTTTTGGATCTTCTAAGTCAGTGTTCTCAAGGCCAGACTTTTCTATGGAGCACAATTTCTGCAAGATGCCTTGGGAAGAGAAGTCCTGGGGTCAAATAATTCTGGGAAAGGTACTACATCCTCTTCTTAGACATGCTCAGTACACATTAGCATATTAGACTCTCTGAGAAGTCCGGCCATAAAGAAACCTCATTAATTGATTGTTGGAGCCACCAACAAATTCTAAAAAGTTCTTTGACCAGAGTTGTTCTTTTCCCCATTATCCCCATTAATAAAGTGCCACAGCATTAATGTCCGAGGAACTCATGTTGAGAAACGCTGTCCTCACTTTTGGATTGTACCTTTCTTTTCTCTGAGCTCACTGAAATCTTATTTGTTTTTGTTTTTGCAATTTGATCTCTCAGTTTGTTTCCACCCTTACCTTTCATAACCCTGTCCTTGCAAGTTGCTACTGCCATTCGCCTTCCCGCCTTCCTTATGGCCCATGCTGGAGAACCCTCAAAACCTCACTGATCTCTGGCCTCTCCATTGACCCTGTTCTTCCGCGTCCCCAGCACAGTCTTGTAGTCACCTTTGGCCATGTGACTATCCTTTGGACATCTTTTAAATCTTCAAAGATTAAAGGAAGTTTTAGTCCATGACCTTCGGATATTCCACAGACAAGGAGTAAAAAAATGTTATCCACCCATGGGTGGTTTACCTACCTAATGTCCTCGTAATCCTAGAGGAATTATATTTTATGGGTTGGAATATGCTTTTTCTTCTGGAAGAGTGCATCCCGGAGGCCTAGACCCCTAGCCTGGTCTTCTAGCAATACGGTAACCTAAGCTGGGCTCCATCACTGGAAAGGGTTAGAGAAGCTATTGCTTAGATGGACATTCGATTCAAAGTGTTTGAACACCTTGTCCATTGAGGTGCTTTTTCCACCTGAATTAAACTTCTGGCTTTGAACAACCTTTAAATACCTGAAATATCTGTAGGATCCAACCAGTGTAATATGGCAAGCATGCTGTGGTATAATCATATTTCTCTATTATTTTAATTTTCATAGTGCTTTCAAAATCACTCTCTTATCCAGCTCTCTCAACAACTCAATTAGGCAATTATATACCCATTTTACAGATGAGGAAACAAGCTCAAGGTCATGAGGCCAGCGAGTGAGTGACATTCAAGACTCAACTTCAGGTCTTAGGAGTCTGAACTGTGTTCTTCTGACTTTGCTATAGCTACAGTCATACTAAAATAAAGAAATGAGTGAATATTTGTAAGGTTTACATGCAAATAAAGCATGTTTACAGGGCACTTTATATCATGACCTTATTTTATTCTTGCAAGTACGCTTATAATATGGGCAGAGCAGGTACATTTTATACATGAAGTAAAACTGAAAACTTGAGGCTCAAATAGGTGATTAGTCTCACCTGAGGTCATATAACTAATAAATTTCAGGAACTGGATTTACTGTTATGGGGTGCCTAAGGGTTACCATCTGAGAGCCTCCTTGTTGCTCAAATGTGGCCTCTCTCTAAGCCAAACTCAGCATTTGAATGCATTACCTTCCCCCCAACGTGGGACATGACTCCCGGGGATGAGCCTCCCTGGCAACGAGGGATTAATACCAAGTGCCAACTGGCAACATGTTTGGGAAAAAAGACCT
>JAQZBX010012956.1:5187-40618 GCA_029593785.1 Cabassous unicinctus
CACTTGAGAAGAACACATATCCTGCTATTTTGGGGTGTAGTCCTTTACAACTATATATGACTGTTAGGTCTAGTTCATTTATCATATTATTCAATCTCTGTTTCCTTATAGATCCTCTGTCCAGATGTTCTATCCATTGATGAAAGTGGTGTATCAAAATCTCCAGCTATTGTAGAGGCTTCTATTTCTCCCTTCAGTTTTTCCAGAGTTTGTCTCATGTATTTTGGGGCACCCTGGTTAGAAGCATAAATAATTATTATTGTTATTACTTCTTGGTGAATTGCCTCTTTTAAAATATATAATGTCCTTCTTTGTTTATTATAATGGTTTTCATTTAAAATCTATTTTGTCTAATACTAGTGTAGCTACTCCAGCTCTTTTTTGGTTACTGTTTGCGTGGAATATCTTTTTCCAATCTTTCATTTTCAGCCTATTTATGTCCTTGTGTCAAAGGTGAGTCTCTTGTAGAGAGCATATAGATGGCTTATTTTTTTATTTTATTTTATTTTTTTAATCCATTCTGCCAGCCTGTGGTCTTTTGATTGGGAAGTTCAATTCATTAACATTCAGTGTTATTACTATAAAGGTGTTACTTATTTTGCCCATTTTATCCTTTGGCTTTTCTATGAAATAACTTATTATTGTCTGTCTATTTATCCTTTGTCACCCTTACTAATAATCTTCATTTCTACACTCTTCTCCAAGTCTCTCTCCCCTGTCTTTTCCTTTCACTCTCTTTCATATTACTTGTAAAGCTGGTCTCTTGGTAGTGGGCTCTCTCAGCTTCTGTTTATCTGTGAAAACTTTAAACTCACCTTCACATTTGAAGGCCAGTTTTGCTGGAAAAAGAACTCTTGTCTGGCAGTTTTTCTCTTTCAGTACCTTTAATATATCATACCATGGCCTTCTCACCTCCATAGTTTTTGATGAGTAATGGCACTTATTCTTATTGATTATCCCTTTAATGTGACAAATTGCTTTTTTTCTTTCTTCTTTCAGAATTCTCTGTTTATCTCAGGGATTTGATATTCTGAATAGTATGTGTCTCAGAATAGGCCTATTCAGATTTATTCTGTTTGGAATATGTTGTCCTTTTTGAATATTAATATTTATGTCTTTCATAAGGGTTGGGAAATTTTCAGCCATTATTTCCTCATTCTTTATGCCTCTTTTCCATTCTCTTCTCCTGGGACACCCATCACATGTATGTTTGTGCATTTCTTTCTGTCAATTTCCTGATACCATGTTCAATTTTTTCCATTCCTTTCTCTGTCTATTCTTCCGTCTTTTTCAAGTTCAAGATACCCTGTCTTCTAATTTGCTTATGCATTCTTCTGCCATTTCAAATCTGCTGTTGTATGCCTCTGATATATTTTTAATCTCATCCATTGTGTCTTTCATTCCCATAAACTCTGTTACTTTCCTTTGCAGGCTTTCAAAATGTTCTTTATGGTCACTCAGTGTTTTCTTAAGATCCTTTGTCTCTTTAGTCATATTTTCCTTCAATTTTCTGAATTGATTTAGGAGATGTGTGTGACTATCATTGATTAGTTGTCTTAAATCCTATGTCTCATCAGGATTTTTGGTTTGTTCCTTTGGCTGAGCCATCTGTTTCTTAGTATGGCTTATAATTTTTTGCTGATGTCTAGGCATCTAAATATGTTGGTGAATTTACTCTGATGGTCAATTTCTCTGTCTTGCTTAGGATTTTATTATTGAGTGGTTTTGTTACATGGCTATTTCTTTGATTTTTTAATTCACCTTATTCTAAATCTTAAAAATTGTCCTTTTGCAGAGCAGATGTAACTCAAGGTGGTTGAGCACCTGCTTCCCAAATACAAAGTCCTAGGTTTGATCCCCAGTACCTCCTAAAAACAAACAAATGAAAAAACCAACTCTCATTTGAGAGCAGGTGTAGCTCAGTGGTTGAGCATCTGCTTCCCATGTACATGGTCCAGGGTTCAATCCACAGTACCTTCTAAAAATAAATTGTCCTCTTTAAATCATCAAAACAGGGCCAGAGACCCACAAATGGGTACAGACCAGATCCAAGGGGCCCTGAGATATGGACAGGAGACACTCCAAAAAGTGCTTTATTCCCCTTCACTCCTGGTCTGTCAGCAGATGGAGCTCTTCAGCAAACCTTTCCATGGAGGTTTCTCTTCCAACCTCCTCCTTGGCTGTTGCTATCAGACTGTTTTAGAGGTAGGATTCAAAGCCAGGCCCTGCTGTTTAAACTCACTGAAGAGAAATCACACTCAGTCCTCCACCATACCCTCCCTCTTCCCTGAGAGGAAAACATCCACTCCCCTCTTAGTCCATGACAGTCAGCTAGCCACGGGTTTTACCGAGTCTTTTTGCTTTGAGAGTGGGTGATGGGCACCGTTCCCTCCTGCAGGAGTGAATAACTCACAAGTTTCATTTCAGCCTCTTCATCTCTCTTTCCCACTACATCCTAGATTATATGTGGCCTTCTCATCTGCAGATTCCCACAGCAACTACCTTTGGACAACTTCTGCCCTACTTCCACTGTTTTTGTTTTTTAAGAGAAGGGTGCTCTCCTGACCTATTCTGATGCCATCTTCCTGGAACTCTCTTTCAGCACTTTTAATATGTCTTCCCACTGCCTTCTGGCCCCTATCATTTTTACTGAGAAATTGGATGTTAATCTCATTAAGGATTCCTTATATGTGACCTGTCACTTCCCTTTTGCTGTTAAGATTCTTTCTTTATCCTTGGCTTTGGACAACTATAACATTTCTCAGTATAGATCTGCTTGCGTTCATCCTGTTTGGCATTTATTGTGCATCTTGGATTTGTATATTCATATCTTTCATCAGATTTGGGAGTTTTTCTGTGATTATTTCTTCAAATATTTTTTCTGACACTTTATCTCTCTCTTCTCTTTGTGGGACTCCTTTGATGCTTATATTGTTACACTTGATGGTGTCCCACAGGTTTCTCAAGCTCTGTTCATTTTTTTTTTTTTTTCATTTTTTTCTGCTCCTCAACCTGGATAATTTCAATTCTTTTGTCTTCAAGTTTGCTGATACCTTTTCCTGCCTCCTCAAATCTGCTCTTGAATCCCTCTGTTAAATTTTTCACATCAGTTATTGTACTTGAGTTCCTAAATTTATATTTGATTCTTCTTTTCAATTTCTGCCTCATTATTGAGTTCTCATTTTGTTCATATATTGTTTTACAGATTTCCTTTAGTTCTTTTCATGTTTTCCTTTAGTTCACTGATTCTGTTTATAAGAGATATTCAAAGATCTTTGATTAGTAATTCCAGAGACTGTGCCTTCTTTGGAATAAAATTTTTATTTTCCTTTGACTAGACTATACTTTTCTGTCTCTAAGTTTTGTAATTTTTTTGTTGAGAACTGGGCATTCTGATTATTATGTTGTAGAAATCTAGTTCTCCCACTCTTCAGTCTGCCAGACCAATATCAAAAAGGACAAAAAAAGAAATGAAAAAAGAGAATAGAGAGAAAAAGTAAATAAAAGAAAAATAAATTAACAAATAGACAAAACACCCATGAGGGGAAAAGAAAAGAAAAAAAATAAATGCATTGCCTGTCCAAGTCTTTTGTTATGTACTAGTGGGCAGCCATAAGCTGAGGCCAAAAACTCAACCACAACCTAAGCCAGCATCTCTGCTCATCCCTCACAGATCCACCAGACCCAAATATATAAAATATTGAATGAAAAAAGCCAACCAACACAAAAGAATAAAAAAGAAAAAGAGAAATAAATGCACTAACTCTTTATGTCCCTGCAGAGCTGATGTAAGGCCAGAATATGCTGCTTCTGAGAGAAACTGAGGCTTGCATCTTCCCTGGGCCATCAGGGATCCACCAGACTAGACAACACAAGGAAGAAAAAGAAGAAATCCAATCAGTGAAAAAGTGCCCTGGGTCTTTAAGTCCTGGTAGATGCTGTTGTGAGGCTAAAGGCTGCTGATGCAGAGAAGACTGAAACTAAGGCCATAATCTATGTGTGCTCTCAAGGATCTTCCAAACAGAAAATGCCTACAAAAAGAAGAGAGAAAAGACAAAAGACTAGCTGTTTACCTCCAGGTGGATGCTGGTGGGAAGCTGGAAGTCCTGCTGCCAGAAGGCCAAAACTGAGACGAGATTCCACTGTGGTCCTTCACATAGACCCTAGACTAGCCTTGACCTCCATCCCAACTTTTAAAACTTTTAAAGAAGGTTTCCTTTGCCAGCCCTGGTCCCAGCTGGCCACTCCTGGAAGCCAGTCCTTGTGCCACAGCTACAGCTGTTTCCACAGAAACTGCTGCAGGGCTGAATCATGGGGACTGGTCATTGATTAGTGCTTTCACTTACAAAAGCTGAATGTTTGGCAGCCTCTTGCTTCCTCTAGCACTCCTGTAGTTGTTCTAAATGTCCTTTCTGGTTCCAGGGCCAACCTAGTTTAGTTCAATCTTTTTTTCCCAGCTCTTTCATTTTTCCAAGTGGAGGGAGACATTTTTAAAACTTCCTATTTTGCCATTTTGTGCATGTGCTCTCTACAATGTACATCTTTGCCATAATTCTTATACTTAACAGTCATGTTATTATTTGACCTTCTTATTGAAGAGTGAAAGATGAAGGTGATATAGATTTTCCTGAGGCATGAATCAGAAGTTTGAAGGGGGAAAGGAAAAAGGCAATTAAAGACAACATGTCTATCTGCGAATATGAGAAAGCAATTGTTGTACAATGAATTAACTAAGCTTTTGGCTATAAAAGGAAAGCTAATGGGATGAGAGGGATTGCTGAGGATGAGAGAGAGAGGGAGGGAGGGAGGGGGAGAGAGAGAGAGAGAGAAAGAGAGAGAGAGAGAGAGAGAGAGAGAGAGAAAGGTAGGAAGAAGACATTTAGTCAAATAATTCACTGCCATTATCAATCCAAGGTACAATGGGTAGTTTCTTGGGGACTCAGAAGGAAAGGTGGAGAAACCCTTTTCACTAGCCTATTCCTTACTCCACCTGCCCCCTGCAAAAATGGGTTTCCTATCTTCTTGTGCCTATTTATCATTTAATGATACCATAATAGTGCTGCTCACTATTTACTTTAATATCATATGTAGTCAGCTCCCAGAGCCATATATCACTTTCAATATTTGATAATTTTTAATTCTTAAATTATCTCCCTGCAATAGCCAATGTTCACATAATTAAGACTATAAAAATCCAAAACCACTATAAATTCTGAAGAGATAAACTTAAAATACTCTAAATGGTGACCTCTTTGTAGACAAAGGATCTCCTGATACTAAGGAAAACATAGCCATGATCCAAATAACATGTACTTTGGTAGAGAATTTATAACAAAGGAACAGTATATGAAAATTAAAAGTTCTACATATTCTGGTGAACACCCCCAAGAAATCTAAATTATGTCAGCTTAATCCCTCTTTGTTTAATGGGTCTAATGTAGTGATCTTCAAAGTGAATCACCTGCATCAGAATTACCTAGGCACTTATTAAAATGTAGAATCCTGAAATTTCAGCTCTGAATCAGAATCTTTGGAGATAGTATGATATTCTGAACTTTAGAAAGCTCTCTGTATTATATTTACATTTGCTAAAAATTCAGAATCTCTGGTTTAATATAGCATCCTATTGTGTCAGAGCAGGCACCATACTGCTACTTGGCATAGAAGAGTTTAACAACTGCAAAGTAAACTGTCCTTCCTCTCTCCCCTCAACCCCCTGCAGTGCTTACAGGCTCTTCTTGCAGATGACATAGATTAGATGCCTCCAAGTACTCAAAAGCCCAAAGGTTAATGAGGCATCTCATTCATATTTCATGATTGCTGTTTGCCCTTCTTTGCCTTTGGGACACACAATGGAAAAGTGCAATCAATAGAATAATATCAGAAGCACCAGACAATTAGAAGAACCAGAAATAATCCATAGACTCCCACTGTATTTAAGGCTAATGCCCTGAATTAATAAATTATCAACATAGATCATTATTTCACCAGAGCTTGTCAATGTGTGAAAAAAACAAACCCTTAAAATAAATAGCAACTCTCAATTTCTTTTTTTTTTCAATTATGGTCATTCTCAACATGCCTGTTTTATGTCTTCCCTGTTCTTTGTCATGGAGGCAGTCATTCCATTGCCTTGTTCTTTGTGCTTAAAGACTATTTTAGACCTCTTTACACTCAAGTAAATATGCTCACACATGGGGCAATGATGAAAAAGAGAGGAGAAATTCAATATATCTGTGTTGAAAACGAATACCTCTGGCATTCACTTTCTAAACACTCCAAGTAGTTGCTACATTTTAAAGCTCATATATTGGCTAAGGTTTCTCCTAAACCCTTTTGCAAGCAGGACTTTTTATTAATTATTATTTTTTCTATTCTTCCTTATTGGATGCCCTTTAGTGCTTTTATATAACCCTGTTGTTTTATATTTTGAAAGTTAATATATAGTATTAATAGAAAATATTCATTGAGTACCTAAAATATTCCAGGAATTCTATATATATTATCATTAAACAGTATTTCCCAAAAATATGATCTTTGGAGCTCAAGTCCTTTAAAATGTTCCTTTAAAAAATAGGGTTATAGTTGTTGCTATATTAGGAACTATTGCAAAGTAAAAGTGCTTCATGACTTTTAGATACCCAAAACATATTCACATATTAAATCATCTGAGGAGATCAACAGTGGTGGTGGAGGGGAACTTCTATAAAACTTTATTTACCCAGATTTTAAGTTAATTTGACCATGGAATTCTTGTGTTTCTTTTCTAACTAAATCATATTAGGTTCCAGTGAAATCACTTTTCACTTTTGCAAGTATCCAAACTATATATAGCCTTTTACAACTTGCTTTTTCCATTTACAATTTTGTTTTTGAGATTTATATATATTGATACATATTGTTTTGCTTTATTTACATTAACTGCTATTGGCATTCACTTTTAAGAATATGTGACAATTTATCCATTCTCTTATTGACTGGCATGTTGTTTTCAGTTTGATTACAAACAGTGTAATGATAAATATTCTTATATATGTATCCTTGAGCTCATGGCCATCAATTATATATTTGCTGGTCATAGGGTATGTGCATCTTCTGCCTTGCTAGATATTAGCAAATTGTACTTCAAACTCATTGTATCGATTTATACTCCCACCACTTACATATGAGAGTTTCTGTTGCTTTAATATCCTTGTCAATTCATTGTGAGGTCAGACTAGAATTTTAAAAGAACTAGTTTTGCTTTTCTTTAAGGTGTTATCACACTAACAAAATTGAAATTTAATTTATTTTTTGCAGTATATTTTGCAGATGTCAGGTAAAAGAGCATATAAAAAAAGACATTGGACATATTTGGGATAAAATTTAAAAATAACGATAAAATTTTGAAAGACTTCTCTAAGTAAGAAAATATGCAGAACATCTTTCTCAGGAATTTGACACTGTAGAATTATAAATTCCATTTGCAAAATCAAATGGGAATTTGACAGTCCAAAGGGACTCTTCAAGAGGAAGTGTCTTAATGCATATGTGTGCTTTGTTATTATACACACTGCCATATTAAGTCTCTTATGGCATTGTATAATATGGACTAATTAAATATGTTAAAAGTAATTTATTTTTGTGTTTACTATTTAGAAAACAGATACTAGAACTTAACAATATTACATGTTTGGAGTTTAATTATGAACTTTTTTTGTTTACTAATTTTCAATAGCTTATTTAGGGATCCCTTAAATTTCTCGTTTATCTTTCTTTAATCACCGTTGCAAAACTTTTCTAAAAGTAAATGATCTAAAGAAGGTAAAAAATAAGTATTTCCTTTTACTGCACAATTAAAAGTCCACACTGTGAACTTTCCATTGAATGCCAGACTTCATTCAAGATGTTTTCACTTGGGTTTTTCATAAACTGATATTGATTTCCTTCTCCAATGCAATATAGCTTTTCATGTAGCAATAATGCCTTAAGTGGATTGGAGATTCAGAAAGAATTTGAATTTTATCTATTAAATAGTTAGATATTTTCAAAATTTTCACATATGAATGTCCTTTTCATTCATATAAATTTAACAAAGCCTAATCATTTTCCTTCCAAATTATATTTCAAACTGTAGGTTTAGAAATTCAAATAAAGGATTATGTCAATCATCACAATAATTTAGAAGGAAGGGAATTGCATAAGGAATGCCACCTCTCAACTTAAGTGGCTTCAGAGAATGGCAAACCTTTAATTAATTTGCTGCAGTTCCAGGATCTTACTAGTTTAAGGTCCTGATTTGTCAGCCCAAATCAGAGGCAGTCACACTGACCAAGCTCACAAAGCTAACATATGAAATAAAAATACCAATTTATTTATTTACAGTGAGAAAAATGTCTGCAGAGAGGCCCATCATTCAAATCCTTTGGTCAGTGGGTTTTTCCCTACAGACATGCCACAAGGAAAGTCAAGTTCTCAGATTACTTGATGAACCTGGAAACTGATCACTAAATCAAATATGATATGTGTAGAAATTCAAAAAGATTAAGGCACATGCTTAAATATCACAAAATGTCAGCGGTAACAAGAGATCATCTAAGGAAGGTACACTGATTATTGCCCAAGAGGCTTAAAAGATGCTATATAAATTGAAGAAATTAAATTTGTAAAGTCCTTCCCATAAAGAAAATGCCAAATCCATGTGATTTCACTGATAAATTCTACTTAACTTTAAGGGAAAAATACTGCCAATTCTCCACATATTCTGCCAGAAAATTGAAGAGAATTTCACATTTCCCAACTCATTCTATGAGGCCAGGTTTATCCTGACACCAAAAACTACACAAAAGCATTGTAAGAAATGGAAACTAAAGACTAATGTCTTTCATGACATGGATGCAAAAATTCTAAACAAATTTTAGCAAACTGAATCCAAGAATATATAAAAAGGATAATACATCCTGATCAAGTGGGGTTTATCTCAGGAATGCAAGGCTGGTTTACATTCAAAAGTCAATCAATACATGAAATGATGGATGGATAAATAAGATTTGGTCTATATATAATGGAATATCATTCAGCAATAGAAAGACATTAATTACTGATATAAGCTATAATATGGATGAACATTAACAACATTAAGTAGAAGAATCCCGTCACAAAAGACCAGATACTATATGATTATGGTCATATGAAATTTTCAGAATAGGCAAATCTATTGAAACAGAAAGTAGATTAGTGGCTGCCTAAGGCAGGGGACAGGCTGGGTGGGAATTGGAGGGAAGTTGGTAGTAACTGTTAATGACTATGGATTTTGGGGAGAGGGTAATTAAAGTGCTCTAAAATTGATTATGATGATGGTTGCACTACACTGTGCATGTACTAAAAACAATTGAATTGTACACTTTTAAATGAGTGAATTATATAGCATAGGAATAATATCTCAATAAGCTATTAAAAAACTAATCAGTGCAATTCACCTTACTAATAAATTAAAACAAAACAAACAAAAAAACCCTGTGACCATCTCAATAGACAAAGCATTTACCAAAAATCTAAAATCCATTCCTGATAAAAAATTTCAGCAAACTAGGAATGGAAGGAAACTTTCTCTTACCTGATAAAAGGCATCTATGAAAATGCTACAGTTAATATCATACTTAAAGCTTTCCCTACATCTGTATCAATCATAGAAATATAAATTGTCTGCCTTGTATCTTGATTCAATTGTATCAAGTTTCATAATGAACTTTGGAAAGAGGGCATTTAATTTCTACTTCTAAAATATGCTCTGATATTAACAGTTTAACATTAACAAATATTTCCAATCTGCTAATTGGCATTCTTCTATTCAATAAATTAAGTAATTTAAGTTGGCCACGCAAGTATACATTTTCCCACTACATTTAGTAAAACTGTTTTCATTTTTCATGAAAAAAATGTGTTTTGTAAAAATTTGTGGTATTTGGAAGAGACTTTGGGGGGAGGAGGAGTGATGTTCACAACTGCTATATAAATGTACTCAGTTATTAAGATGTTTATTTTGCATTCAGTTTATTTGAAGGAATACCTGAAGGTTTAAATTTGATACATACTTTAGAAATAAAAGGTTTTTACTAAGACAGAATAGGAACATTTTTTAAATTGTTCTTATTGTTGGTTTGCTTTTTTGACTTTTGTTTTCTAATTTTTGTTTGTATCACCAGGAATAGTTCTGCTTTTCCTGAACAGATTTTTGTTTTGTTTTGTTTTACTCTCCCAGACATTGTGAATTATGAAATACATTTTATTCTTATATAGGTTAGTTTTTAATAGTATATATGCATACTCTTGTCTCCAGAATTTGTGTAGTAACTACACTGCTCCTCATTTCATTTTATTCTTTCCACCCCAATTTTCCCTCTATCCATATTTTCGCAACCATTTATTTTCAACTTTATTTTTTTGTATAGTGTTCGTTTTTAACCTAATGATAGCTGACATCACTGTCATTTGAATTGCAAATGCTATTAGCTCGAAATCTAGCCCAACCTGCTCTGAAGCAATCCCTCTTACTCCTTCCAGATATTGATACATACAGTAGAAAAATTGGAGATGTATGCAAGAGCTTACATTATTTTAAGTGCAGAATGCTTCTAAATTTCTGTTTTCAGTATATTTATTCAGTTTACAGATCACCTCACTTTTCTGTACTGCTGATACTTTTTGTACAGTAATACCAGTAATACTGAAAGTGGAACACTAGAATAGTAGTTGCCTACTGCAATAACAGCCTGCTTTCAGTGGTATTTTGTAGAAATGAAAAAATAAAAGTGGCATCCAACCTTCAGTATTACTGTACAATTCTTTCCCTCTGTGCTGTACAAAAGCTGTTTCTTTATAAAGATCAATAAAATTGACAAACATTTAGCCAGGCTGACAAAAAAAGAGAGAGGACACAAATAAGCAAAATCATAAATAAAAGGGAGGACATTTCAACTGATCCCACAGAAATGAAAAGGATTATAAGTGGTTACTATGAAAAACTGTATGCCAGCAAATTAGATAACCTAGATGAAATGGACAAATTCCTAGAAACACACTGTAGCAGTTTGATATTACTTATGAATTCCAAAAATAGATATTGGATTATGTGTGTAAACTGGTCTGTTCCTCTGGGCATATTAGATTGTATTAACTTCAGAGGTTTCACTTTTACTTGATTCAATAATGATTAAAGGCTTTGATTGAACCACATCAGTAGGATGTTGAGTCCCTGCCCACCACGGGGGTGGGGACTTAAAGAGAAAACTACAAGGCAGAGGAGTTGGTTAGAGTTTTGGATGCTGGAGCCCCGGGAAGTAGGTACACAGGAGAAGAACACAGAGCATGGAGGAATAGAGATGGCTCCATAGACACGGCAGAGGCCCTGGGAAGAAAGAGAGCCTGATAGTCTACAGCTGACCTTGTGGAGAGAACAAAGCAGCTGAGCCTGGAGAAGAATGAGCCTGAGAGAGAGACAAGACTTGTCCCAGCCTACAGCTGATATTGGAAGAAGCTGGGACCACAGAGCCTTAAGAGGAAGAGGAGGCTGAACACTTCCTTGCTCCATGTTGCTCCAACATGTGGCACATACTTTGATGAGGGAAGTAACTTATGCTTTAAGGCTTGGTAACTGTAAGCTTCTACCCCAAATAAATACCCTGTTATAAAAGCCAACAGACTTCTGGTATTTTGCTTCAGCACCCCTCTGGCTGACTAATAAACACGCAAACTGCCTACACTGACCCAAGAAGAAATAGAAGATCTTAACAGACCAATAACTAGTCAACAGAATGAATCAATAATAAAAAACCTGTGTGGGGAACTGATATAGCTCAGTGGTTGAGTGCCTGCTTTGCATGTGTGAGGTCCCAGGTTCAATCCCTGGTTATCTCTTTAAAAAAAAAAACTGGTATAAGTGACATGGTGTAAAATCAGTAGCATTTCTATACACTAATAATGAACAATCTGAAAAGTAAATTAAGAAAAAAAAAATTCCACTTAAAATAGCAACTAAAGGATCAAACATTTAAGAATACATTTAAGCAAGGATGCAAAGGACTTGTGTTTGGAAAACTATAAAACATTGCTAAAGGAAATCAAAGAAGACTTAAATAAATGGAAATCATTCCATGTTCATGGATTGGAAAACTAAATATTGTTAAAAGGTCATTTCTACACAAAGCAATTTTCTGATTCAACAGTAGACCAAACTCCAACATCTTTCTTTGCATAAATGGAAAAGCCAATCACCAAATTCTTATGGAAGATAAGGGGCCACTAAAAGTCAAAACTACCTTGAAAAAAGAACAAAGTTGTAGGACTCACACTTCCCAATTTTAAAACCTATTGCACATCTGGCATTTTTAGGGCATTGGAATTAAGTGTAAACCACAATGTAAGCTATACACCTTGATTCGTAGCAATGCTTCAGTATTTATTCAGCAAGTAACAAATGTACCACACTAGTGTAAGATGTTATTAATAGGGAAAGATGTGGAAGGGGAAGGAGGTGGGGTATATGGGAATCCCTTATACTTTCAATGTAACTTTTCTGAAATCTAAAACCTCTTTAAAAATAAAGTTTAT
This sequence comes from Cabassous unicinctus, assembly GCA_029593785.1. NCBI lineage: Eukaryota > Metazoa > Chordata > Mammalia > Cingulata > Chlamyphoridae > Cabassous > Cabassous unicinctus. The sequence continues at coordinate 17,776 of JAQZBX010012956.1, forward strand.
TTTATATATATATATATATAAACTTATTGTAAAGCTACAGTAATCAAAACAGCATGAGGGGGGCAGATGTGGCTCAAATCGTTGGGCGATCGTCTCCCACATGGAGGGACCTGGGTTCGATCCCCGGGACCTCCGGTAAAAATAAATAATAATATAGAAGGCACACGGGCTGCCAGGCCCTGCGAGTGGGTGTGCTGCCAGATGCCACAAATGGGTGAGCCCCTCAGGCCCCGTGCGTGGGTGCACCATCAGGCTTCGTGAGCAGGTGTCCCTTCAGGCCCCGCCAAGCCACGCAGCAAGATGATGATGTAACAGGAGAGTGACACAAGGGAGAGCCAAGACAAGACACACTGGAAAAATAGGAACTGAGGTGGCACAGGTGGTAGGACACCTCTCTCCTACATCGGAGGTTCTCAGGATCGAACCCCAGGGAAGACAGGAGGAGAAGGATGAGAAGAGAGGGCAGGAATGAGACACAGAGAATTGCCCAGTGAATGGACACAAAAACAGCAAAAATGGGGGGGGAGTGGCTAAAAATGGATAATAAATAAATAAACCTTAAAAAAAAAAAAAAAAAACAACCAGCATGAGATTGCAACAAGGACAGACCATATAAAACCAAGGAATAGAATTGAGAGTTCAGACATAGACCCTCATTTCTATGCCAATTGAATTTTGACAAGGACACCAAGTCCACTCAATCAGGATAGAATAGTCTCTTCCACAAATGGTGCTCAGAAAACTGAAAATATAAATGCAAAAGAATAAAAGGGGTCTGCTAACTCACACCATACACAGAAATTAATTAACAATGGATATAAGAACCAGGGCTATAAAACACCTAGAAGAAAACATACGGGAGCATTTTCAGAAGTTTGTCTTAGAAAATGGTTTCTTAGGCTTTACACACAAGGCACAGGAAACAAAAGAGTAAATAGATAAATGGGACTTCATCAAAATTTAAATGTTTTGTGCATCAGAGGACTTCATTATGAAAGTAAACATCACCCTACTGAATGGGAGAAAATATTTGGAAACCACATGTCCAATAATTGTTTAATAACCAGAATATATAAAGAACTCCTATTACTCAACAACAAAATGACAACCCAAATAAAAAATGGGCAAAACACTTGAATAGACATTTCTGCAAAGAAGATGTACAAATGTCCATTAAGCACATGAAAAGGTGCTCAACATCATTAGCCATTAGGGAAATGCAAATCAAAACCACAGTGAGACACCATTTCACATCATTAGAATGGCTACTATTAGATAAGTGGAAAATAAGTAGCTTTGGAGAAGATGTGAAGAAATAGTAACACTTATGACACATGGAGGAAACTTGAGGACATCATGTTGAGTGAAATAAGCCGAGACACAAAAGGATGAATATTGTATGGTCTCATTGATATGAACTAAATATCATGAATAGATTTATAGAGTGTAGGTTGGTGGAAGATGGACCGTGTGTTGAGAAGGGGGAGCTGATGCTGGATGTAGGTAGAATGTTTAATAAGGTCAATTATAAATAAATGGCACTGCATGGAGTGATGTGGCACATTATAATCAGTGTAACTACACTGCTGATTTATGGATGTGATTGTGGCTGAAACTTTTAGTCTCCGGAGATTGATGTTGGTTGGAGGACAGCTGGAGATAATCTAGGGACTGTATAACAGTGATTTGGGTGGTAGATGAGGATTGTTAATAATATAAATACAGAAATGTTTTTCTACTACAAGATGTTAAGAATATGGTGATACATGGGAGAAATATAACTAATGTAACTTACAGACTATAGTCAGTAATATTGTAATATTTTTGTAGTAAAAGCAAAGAAAGTACTGTATCAATGCTAAGGGTCAAAAAATGAATACAGTGTTTAGTTTTATGAGATATAAATATAATTATTTTTTCCTTCTTCATTTTCTTCATTAGCAAGGAGACCTTGATCATGTCATTTAATCAATTTATGTTCATTTTCATATTTTTCTTAACACTGGAGGAAAAATTGAATTTGCCTTTATGATTACATATGCTGAAAGTGCCTGGACAGAATTTTTTTGAGTAATGGTTCCATAACTTGTTAAGCTGCCTTTTGTCTGTTATTTTATTTTCTGAATTTGAAATCAGGTTTACTTAAAAAAAAAAAAAATAGTAACACTTGTTCATTGTTGTTGGGAATGAAAATGGTGCAGCCACCGTGAAAAAGCTTTTTTGATTCCTCCAAAAGTTAAGGATAGAATTACCACATGACCTGACCTGACAATCCCACTTCCATGCATTATTCTCAATAGACAAAAGATGGAAGCAAACCAAATGTCCATCAACAGATGAACAGATAAACAAAATGTGGTATATACATACAATGGAATATTAATCAGCTGTGAAAAGGAGTGAAGTTCTAATATATACATGTATGAACTTAAAGACATCACTTTGAGTGAAATAAGACAGAACTAAAGGGCAAATATTGTATAATCTACTGATATGAAATAATTAGAATAAGTAAATTCATATAGTCAGAAACTAGAATACAGATTACTAGGGGCTAGGGTGGGAGTAGGGAATAAAGAGTTAATGCTTAATTGGTACAGAGTTTCTCTTAGGGGTGATGGAAAAGTTTTGGTAATGGGTGGTGGTGATAACACAATACTATGAATGTAATTAATACTACTGAATTATGCATTTGAATGTAGTTAAAAGGGAAATTGTAGGGTGTATATATATGTTTCTAGAATAAAAAATTTAAAGAACAGCACTGCAGGACTGTAAAATACAGCAAACTATACTATAACCTATGGACTATAGTTAATAGTATAATTACAATAATATAATAACATTGTTAAACATTATAAAGTTGATCATTTACATATCCTGTGACTCAGTAAGTCTATTCTTAATCATGTTCCCTAGAGCTGCTCTGTCAGGTAGAACAGCCACCAGCCTCAGGTGTCTATTTACATTTAAATTTTAATGAAAATTAAGTACAATGCATCTTAGTAGCAATGAGCACACGAAGTGATCTTGATGTCTAATACCACTCTCAGGTGAAAGGAACCAGGACCCTCTGATATAGCTGATTCTAGGATTGGAATTCTAGGATTGGAGCAGGAAGTATACAAGATCAACCTGGAGCATCTTGTAGCATCAGAAAGCAAGGAAGTCCTTAAATGTATGTATATATGTGTATGTGTATGTATGTATATACCCACAATGTTGGAGGTATGCCAAAGGGACACAGATGCCAACTCAAACAACTGAAAGAGCTCCCAAATGGCCAAAACTGGAAGAATTTGAGCAACAAAATTAATAAAGTAGTATTGGATTTTAAGACAAATTAAAAAATAAACATCCAGGAATCTATACCACTGTAAATAAACGAGTGAATAAATAAACAAATGGGAGAAAATAGACAAATCTTCCATGTAAAATACCAAGGAATGCCCACTCCTTAAGTGGGCTGCACATAGTAAATTCCTTCCCAATAATACAGAATGGAGGAGGGTGTGGGGGCCAAAAAGTAACATTACTGTGGAGAAACCTGACAAACACTACCTCAGCTAGGGTGATCAAGGCGCACATCAACAGAGATATGTTGATAATATGGACCCTTGATATGATGTAATGAAAATGGTACTCTACCTCTGTTGTCTTCCTGCCGCAAACCAATTAACCTGGTCTAATCATGAGAAAAACATTGGACAAATACTGATAAATAGACTTTCTACAAAATATTGATCCAGGACTCCTCAAAACTGTCAAGTTCATTAAAAACAGGGAAAGTCTAAGAAATTGTCACAGCCAAGAGGACCCTAAGGAGGCATGACAACAAATTTAATGTGGTATCCTAGATGGGGTCCTAGAACAGAAAAACGGCACTATTTTTAGGTATAAACTAAGGAAATCTAAGTAAGATGTGGACTTTAGTTAATAATAATGTATGGTTCATTAATTGTAACAAATGTACCACACTCATGTAAGAAGTTAATAATAGGGGAAAATGGGTGTTGGATATATAGGAACGCACTGGATTATATTCACGAATTTTCTGTAGATCAAAAACAGTTTTGGAAAATAAAGTTATCTTTATGAAAGAAGAAAAATAATCAGAAAAACAAAACGCAAGTAAAATATATTGGAACACTGTAAATGACATATATTCTCTCCTTTTGACACTAATCTCTCCATCAGGATAACAAAATTATGGATAAAATTTTCTTATAAATCAAATGTATATAATCCACTTTTTATATTTAAGTTAAATAAGAAATTCAGTTCCTCAGTCATAGTAGCCACATTTCCAGTGCTCAGTAGTAATGTATGGGTAGCAGCTACCATATTGGTATGCATAAACATAGAACATTTCCATCACTGCAGAAAATTTTGTTAGACAGCACTGCTCTAGAGAAACTCTTACATATGTGCAGTAGATACATGCAAGAATGTTCATTGCAGCATTGTTCGTGATTAAAAAATCATAAAATATCCAAGTGCCTCTCAACAGGGGAAGGGATAAATAAAGATTTAATTATACAAGAATCCAAAATAACAGTGGAAATGAATGAACTATATAGTTTCATACATCAACATGCATGCATTTTTAAATGTTGAGGAAAAGAAGCGAATTGCAAAAACCACAGTTTTTAAAAAAAAATCAGAAACTACAGAACAACAATACATTGCATAGAGAGTCATTGATATGTGGTAAAATTATAAGGAAAGCAAGAAAATGGGAATCATAAATTCAGTTCAGTCCTCTCGAATAGAAATCCAAGGGAAACATTTAGTGGGAGAAATAACTTGAAGCTTCATGGTTCCATGTACGTTTATTTTATTATTATGCTTCACAATTTATATTTTCATTACATAATATATTTTGAATATATCATCTATCTGTTAAAGTTTTATCTGAGTACTCCACTTGTTATATATCACTTTTCTGTATTATGAATTTCTCATTTCCATCATCAACTCTTCCTCCACTAGAGTAGTTGAAGTTAAAACTTTGTGCTTATCTTACTGTTTGCTTCCAGACCCCTTAAATGTCCATTGTTGTGCTTCCAAATTTGCATTACTAAATTTTAGCCGGGAATTATTGCCTAAATTGGCATTGAAAAACTCAAAATAAATATTAAATATGCTTCTCAATTTGGGGAATATTATATTGCAAGTAAAATGAGCAAGGCCAGTTTAGACAATCTATTATTTAATCTTGTGTTATCCAAATATTGACTCCTTTTATAATGCAGCATCATTACCAAGAAGAATCAACAGCACTCAAAATGCACAAAATGTTTCAGAACTCTTAGTACACTTTATTAATATTCTTCAACAAAATATTGTTGATATGATTTCATTCATATTTTAAAATCCTCTCCATTGTTTACTTTTCTAAACTCACTCTTTCCAATTCTTTAGTAAATACTAATTTCTTTTTAAATCCTGCTAGGGTTTCAAAAATTGTAGTCAGATGATGTATTAGTCAGGGTTCTCTAAGGAAACGGAACCGACAGGCGATATCTGTAAATAATATGAGATTTTATAAAATTCTCTCACGTGACCGTGAAAATGCACAAGTCCAAATTCCATAGGGCAGGCCGCAGACTAGGGGCTCCGATGAAGGTCCTTCGTGAATTCCCAGGAGATGGCTGTCTGAAGTGGAGCTGGGAATTCCCTCTCTCTGAATGCTGAAATCACTTTCCCTTTTAAGGCCTTCAAGTGATTGTGTAAGACATCACTCCTTGCTGATGGTAGTCTCCTTGGTTGATTGCAGATGTAATCAGCCATCTATGCAATCAACTCGTTGATGATTAAAGTCCATGAATGTCCTTGTATTATAATTAGTTCAGTGCTTGCTTGAAGAAACAACTGGGCACCATTGCCTGGCCTAGTTGACACATTAGCCTAACCATCACAGATGGGAAAGTCCGTTTGAAATTATTTTTTAATTATTCCCCATGCTGATTTTCTGAGTTATAGTTTTCATATTTAGATTTTTAAAGAAACTATTTAACCACAACAGATGGATATTTTGATAATTTTTAATATGTAGCTTATTAAAAATTATTTAAACTATTTTACTTTTAAGTATAATTCATAAATTAAATACAAAGAAAAACCAAATCAAATTGATGGAATAAGTTAGCCTTTCTGAATTTTCTAAGTATTTCTAACAAATGTGAATTAAAGGACAGTTAAGAAACTACATCCTCCAAATTTAGAACCATAGCTTTCCACTATGATCATTTTTCCATTGTCTTTTTATTCATACACTGAAATATATGCTGTCTCCTTAGTATAATAAATTAGAGTAACTGATATCCAGTTTTAAATGGCTTTGCATTAGGGACCCAAACACCAGTCTCTTTTCCACTTTCATAATATAATACTAATAAAGAAAATAAAAATGTGAAAACTCACAATACTATAAATAAGAATTGAAAGTTAACTAAATCTGTAATACATTTCCATTAATGACAAGGCAAATAGAACTCGATGGAACACCTGTGCTGTGCCATCACCCACTGGAAATAAGTAGAAATATGCCTTATCCTTCCCCCTTTGCTTATGGCTTAAAGCAACATAAAATTGCACCAAATCTTTCATAGATGATACTTTCTGAGGTAGCCTAAGACATTCTTTTACTCATCCAGTAGCTTATTGCCTATATCCAGTTAGAAGCTCCAAGTTCCAGGAACTAGACAGGCAGAAAATAGAGGGAATTAGCAATGGCCAGTTGAAAATTACAAGTTGTCATTTCTACAAGGGGGAGGGGAAGTGTTGGACACTATACACAAGGATGGAAACAAAAGAGCTTTATCCACAATGTTTTGTGGTCACTAAATCTCCCACTTTCCAAATTGTTCATATTGGAATCAGGTATTAAGGGTAGAAGAGTCCACGCTAGAGGAAAGTGAGTAAGCACTTAATAAACTGAGTGCCTATCCCGTTGCCTTCTTATCCCTTACTCCTGCCCCGCCCTGACACCATACAGGATACACTTCTCTGAGAATAAATTCTCACCCCTAATCTACATAGTAATATCTATTTTGATGCAGTGTGACTCCACACTCTGGGCCACAGTTGACTGGGCCATGGGTAAAAAATAGCTGGGCCAATGCATTTAGAATTGGGAATAAGATTTCAGATCAGTCAGGTTAGTTTCACCACAGAAAAGATGTTATTTGAGCGTTAATGGCAGTCATTCATTTTAAACACCGTATCAGCTACTGTAGTAGAAGAATTGAATAAATTACTGGAAAATGACTAGAAAAGAAGTAGGAGGAGGGAGTGAGAGAGGGAGAAGAAGAAAAAGGAGGGATAGAGTAGAAGCAAGGGAAGGAGGGAAGGAGAGAGGGAGAAACTGAGAGGAAGAGATGTGGAAAGGAAACACTAAGAGCAAAGAAGAGACAGAAAGTTCCAGTGGTGTTTTATCCCTGGCCCTGTTGTTCCTGTTGCTCATCAGTTTCCCAGATACACTTCTTCATCTTCATATTAAACTTTGTTTTTGTTTGAACTTAAGCTACTTAAGTGAATTTCTACTACTTAATACCAATATAATTCTAGGAAGTATGTGAAACTTGTTATACAGAGGCTATTTAATTCTGAGCTGAACACATCTTCTTGCCAAACTACTACAAATATGTAAAGGAGCTTTCACCTACTCCAAAATAAATGACAATTATTAGGGCCAACGACAATGTATATTCTTTGGTTGTTGACAGCTACCATGTATGAAGAGATCACTTACCATTTATTTATAAGTAAACAGGACTCAGAATACTGCGGAACGAGGAAATGGAAACATCCTTCTGACGACTCAGAGGATTGAACTAGAACATCTTTCTGACTCCTGAGTCATGGACTAGAAGAAAATTGTTTGGGAGTCAAAAGACATTTCTACAAAACTTCTGCAGAAAGTCATAGTCCTGAATTTAAAAAGAGACAATAAGATGGGATTTTAAAAAGATGAAAGAGATAAGCAATACTCACAGGCATTTAAAATTTAATAGCAAAATTAAATTGGCATTGCAGTTGCAGAAAATGAAGGAAGGATCACTGATATGGAGGACAATTTGAGAATCTCTTCTTTCCCCTCACTCTCAGCCATCACCTTGGCAGTTATTGGTGGTCTCCAGTGGTGCGAACCAAACCTTCATTTCTAAAAGGAATGAGCCCTTGGTTTTCTTGTGCTTCTCTGAAAGAGTTACTGCATGTGTAATTCAGTTTACAACAAGACAAGAAAGTACCCAAAAGTGCCCAACGATCACCTGGGTTTATATATTCCTCCCTGCCACCATTGTCTAAAAGCATCCCTACCTCCTCCTATTGATCAGCGTCAATTGCCCTTGCTGAGATGGTGACTCTCTTCTTGCCTACTGGACCCTGGACATAAGACCACAGTGTTCCAGTGGCAACTGTAGCTTATAGTTAAGTGGGACTGTTACTGTGTATCCTGGCAAAAATGCACCTACTTTTGACCAGGAACTCTTAACACTGTAGTGCCCAGAGTTATAGTGATGAGAAGCACAAAGTCCTCCAATATGTCATTGGAAATGATGATAAGATGGACCACTCCAGCTACCCCCCACCCCACCCCCCGTGTATTCTTCCATTGTGAACAGGGCACTACATGTAAGTCTCTAATTTAATGCATATACTGCATCCTGAGGATGGTATTCCATCCTTTGGGAATATTACCTCCAACATGGCATTTTAGCTATACCTTCAGAAAGCCATTCTTAGGCTCTAAAAGGCGAGTTATTTCTGGTTAATGTGGTATATGATACAGCCAGTAAATCTGATGGTCAGGGGCTCATTACTGTACTTCCTTTGCTGGAAGTAGGTCCCCTAGTCAGATGCTTTACTCCACACCTGTAGATCAGGCACTCTATAAGCATCTGGACGACACTGCTGGTTGAGGCACTGTGAATCAGAAAGGCAAACCCATACTCAGAATAGGTATCTGTCTTTTTGGACAAACCCTTGGCCTTTCCAGGATATAGTCTCTTAACTACCAAATTAGACTCCTCAAGGAATAGTGCTATTTAAGGGACTCGGCCTAGGTCTTTGTTTGTGGCAGGTTAAACATTGAGAGTCATCAGTAGCTAGTTAGGCATTGGCAAATGCGAATCCATGCTGCTGAGTAGCTTCCATAACTGCCACAATGGCCACTCCAGTCATGAGTTTATTGGGCCAGATCTAGAATGGCTGATGCAAAAGCCTGGAAAACATCAACTGGCCAAGTCATTTTGTCACTCTTCCATGGTGAATGCTTTATGGTGGGTGTTAATGTGTGATACAAAAATCTTTACACTTTGTATCCACTCCCGTAAGTCTATCCATATTCTTCTACCCCAGACTTCCTCATCTTTGATCTTCTACTTCTTTTCCTTCCCTGACTAGCTAGCCAGACCACTAGCCACTGCCCAGGAATTTGTATATATCCTCACCTTGGTCCAGTATATTCCGCATAACTCTGACCACAGGGAAGAATTTCCCTCTCTGCTTTTTTCAAGGCCACCTTTAAATGAAGGTATAATGTGGCTGCCATCCATTTTCAACTTCATACACATACCGAATGAATGAATGTTCATAAACCAAATTTGGGCATTTTCTCTTCCTTCAGCTAGTCATATGAGATCTGCCATATGACCATGGGGTGAGCTGGGAAAGGACTGTTGGTGCTTCTGTGGTCAGTATCTGGCAGCTTACTCATGTCCTCTGGTCCTTCTCAGGCCTGATTCCAGACGTACCATTTCCATCTTATGATGGACTGCTGTTGGGCCTGTCTGACTGTTTGACTTGGCTGATCTAATGTAACCCAGCTTATAATGGGAAGTTCACAAAGAATGGTCATTAGTGCCTCATGATCAATCATTCAGTCTCGACCAGGGCCCAGTAACACACCAGGGAACTGTTTCTAAAAAGGCACATAATTCTCTGATGTGGGTAGCATGGTCTTGCTTCAAATCCCAGGTACCTGTGTTGTGATTTTCTTGCTGGCACTTGCCATAAAATCCACACTCGCTCTTTTCCTGCCGCTGACACCAAAGATATCATATCTTGTGTCTGTTGGATCATATGGCCTAAGTTCCAGTAGCTTGCACTACATTTTGAACCTTGGACAAAATCTTTTCTTTTTGTGTGCCTCTCAAAGATGGTGGCCCTCCATATCATTCAGTATATAGACAGAAGCAGTAGTCCTCCTATTCTCATATCCCTTGACAAGAGTACACACCACATCCTGGAGTCCCCGACAAGGTATTAAATCCATGTGCCAAGAAACAGCCACCAAGCCAATGAAGCTTGTTTATCTACTCTTATTTTCTGGCCTCCTTGATCAAGCATTTGGAACTCAAAGACAATAAATAGATAACTGGCACAGAAATCTAGTGATATGCCTTTAAGATCTATCAGGGTAACCCACTCCTATACACATCTCTGTATCCTCTAGAGCACCTCTCACAGCGCACACTCTCTATTGGGTGATCCTATCCATACTTAGAACTTTCTCTCTAAAATGTAGGTGATTCTGACTCAATTTCTAGACCCAGCCTTGCCCATGTCAGCCCACTGCCTCTCCATTTTCTCTCCCACTGTAGTACTTTCAACCTACCCCATCTTGCATCTCAAGGGAGGGAAATCAGACAGAAGGCAGCACAGCATATTGCAGACAGCAGCAGAAATAAAAAAATTTTCACCAATGGGATTACCTTTGAGGTTGGATGAATTGAATTTCTGTAGCTAGAGGATAGGAGATCCAGGCAGAGGAAAGAAAAATATCAAAGGTACTAAAGATGATTGATATGTGTATGAGGTAGAACAAGTGGTCCAGTGTGTTGTGACAGGCTTTACAATTTTCCAGCTAGGTGGATTATTTTTGTTGTTGTTATTGTTTTGTATTGGCTTTTTAAATTTTAGAATCACTTTAAAGAACACAAACAAAGAACCATAGAATAACTGAATATTGTATTTCATATGCAGATCCAATAAGCTGGTAAAAAAAAAAAAACCAACTTATTCCCCAGGTCATATATGAAATATCAGTTAATTCTTTCTCATATGACGTTCACTCTTTTTTGCAGTAGCATCTCATTGTAAACATGCATCAAATTTATTGACTTCTATTACCTTAGCACCTTTTTTTTTCCACAGTGATGACTCCTAACCTATAATTTTCTGGCTAACACTCTTATTTCTTTTTCTTCAGATTCAGTCTTTCCCTAGTGAATTGCTTTCCATTTATCTTGATTAAACCTTACTCTATTGATTTCTGTCCTTTCTCTAACTTCTCAGAAATGTGCGGTGTATTAATTCTGTTTTCTGTGATATTAGCTATCCCTCTTGGCACTAGGTAACATTTAGGGAAGTTTTAAATCCAACAATATTGAATAACCTCCTTTTCAAACTTTGAATGCTATATTTAATTCCAGTAGGATGAGAAAATATTCACATGCATATTTTACCTTTAGATGGAAAATTCATTGTGTTCAAATAATTTATTCCTCTAATATTGAAGAAAATTATAACATTAGGAGTCATCTACTGAAAAGCCAAGGTTTAATATAGGCCTTCCTTTGCAATGGGACAAAATAAAGGAAAAGGTTTCTATCCTAAAATCTAGGTATACTTACTATTTAAGAATTATGATAAAAAGAATAAAAATAATATATATTATCTTTGTACAGAGAAAAATGAAATTTGTGTACAAAAGAAACTTTTTATTGTTTATTCCATAAGTGTTCTACTAAGTTCCAGATATTTTCTTACTTTTCCTATCACCAAAATAGGATGTCCCATTGCCTTAGGATCATTCTGTACACTTCCTAAGATGATAGTGGATAAACTTGGGTAATCAGATAAGCCAAACCAGTAGTTCTCAAACTCGTCAAATCACTTAAAGAGTTTTTATTTATTTTTTTACTACAGATTCTCAACTCCTCCTCAAACCTATTAGGTTTAAAACTCTAAGGATGGGGCCTAGAAATTTGAATTTAAAAGTTTCTCTGATGATTTTAATGCTTATCAAGGTTTGAAAATCCCTAGGATGGTAAATATATTAGCTCCTTTGTAATATTTCATTTAATTCAATTTAGTAAGTATTTACTTAGTGTTAATTATGTGCATAGTATAGAGGGATAATATTGTATATCTAACATTTTACAGTGAATATGGGCTTTTTCCCAGTGTTTCCTATAACTCCAATGTGTCATTCATTCCCTCTAGGAAGCTAAGAGAGTCAATAGAGTTATCCATATAACAGGAAAATAAATTGGAAAAAATATGCTATTTAATGAAGATGATGTTTCTGATCCTTTTACCCATCCTCCTTTCTATAGTGAGAGTTAGGAGAGAAAAATAAGAGAATACCTCGATAGGTTTAAATATTCAAGAGTAGAGGATTTGCAAGCAAGTCACTAGGAGGAGGGGCAAGGTGGTGGCAGAATAGGGCATTCCAAGAGACAGCTTGTCCTACAGCACAGTTAGTAATCAGCCAGAACTATCTAAGTTAACTGCTTGGGGGCCCCAGGGGACCAGAAGGGCATCCTGCAACGTCTTTGGAAGAACTGAAGGAGGAGACTGCCCATCTGCAGTGAAGATTCGTAAGTAGAGCACTCCACTCCACTGAGGCTGGTGCCCAGCCTCCACTGGCAGCATAAGAAGCCTCAGGAGCCATTCCCTGGTGCAGTGGCAAGTTCCATTTCCCAAAAATGGGAAAGGAAGAGGCAGTCAGGCACTGACTCCAGCTACTGATTAGCAAATTTGGCAGGCTAAAATCCAATTCTAAGAACAGCTAAAGTTTGAAACTGTCCAAGTCAGAAAGAGCCCATCAGCCTCCATTTTAACTCCACCCTTGGCATGAGGGGAAGCAGGGCTGATAGAAAATCTCAGTGACAGTAGGGACTGGCTTCTTTCCACCTAGGTCAGATTGTTGCTGTAGACTGGGCTCCAGTCCCACCTCCAGCAGGGAGGAAACTGAGAGTACCGGCACCAGCCTCAATGGGCAGCTGTAGCTGCTTTCAGCCCACATGGACTAGATTGTTGGGCACCCATTTGGCTACATCCCCGCCCCCAATAGGACAAAAGTAGGGCCTGTGTTTCCTCATAATCTCCAGGCAACTGCAGGTACTTTCATCCTGCACAGACTAGATTGCTGGACACCTGTGTCTCCATCCTCAACTCCAATAGGACAAGAGGGGGGACAGTGTTTCTTCAGTCTCTCTGGGCACCTGTAGGTGCTTTAGGCCTACATGGACTAGACTGTTGGCACTTCTGTGGCTCCATACCCACCCCTGTCAAGGCAAGAGGGGCAGTGTTCCCTCAGATTATCTGGGCAACTGCAGCCGCTTTCAGCCTACAGGGACTAGACTGTTGGACATATTTGTGGCTCAAGACCCACCACTGACAGGAAGGAGGAGGGATAATGCTCCTTCAGCCTCCCTGGGAAATGGCAACCACTTTCAGCCTGCAAGGACTAGATTGTTGGACAGTAAAAAAACAGAGAACTTGAATGATGTGATAAATGAACTAAGCCTAATAGACGTATATAGAACATTGCACCGCAAAAGAGCAGGATATACATTCTTCTCAAGTGCTCATACATCTTTCTCCAGAATAGACCATATATTGGGTCAAAAACAAATCTCAATAAATTTAAAAAGATAGAAATTATACATTGCACACTCTCTGATCATAATGGAATAAAGCTGGAAGTCAACAACAGGCATAAAGAGGGAAAATTCAAAAATATGTAGAGATTAAACAACACACTATTAAATAATCAATGGGTCAAAGAAGAAATTGCAAGAGAAATCAGTAAATATCTCAAGACAAATGAAAATGAGAACACAACATATCAGAACCTATGGTATGCAGCAAAGGCAGTGCTGAGAGGGAGATTTATAACCCTCAATGCTTACATTAAAAAAGAAGAAAAAGTTAAAATCAATGACCTAACTACTCAGCTGGAGGAACTAGAAAAAGAACAACAAACTGTTCCCAAAGCAAGCAGAAGGAATGAAATAAGAACTATCAGAGCAGAAATAAATGAAATTGAGAAGAAAAAACAATAGACAGAATTAACAAAACCAAAAGTTGGTTTTTCAAAAAGATCAAAAAAATTGACAAACCTTAGACTGACAAAGATAAAAAGAGAAGCTGCAAATAATTAAAATCAGAATTGAAAGTGGGGACACTACAACTAACCCCACAGAAATAAAAGAGGTCATAAAAGGACACTACAAGCAATTGTATGCCAACAAACTAGACAATGTAGATGAAATAGACAAATTCCTAGAAGCATACAAACAACCTACACTGACCACAGAAAAAATAGAATACCTCAACAAACAAATCACAAGTAAAAAGATTGAAACAGTGATAAACAAGTCCTCAAAATGAAAAGCCCTGGACCAGGTGACTTCACAGATTAATTCTACCAAGCATTCAAAGAAGATTTAATACCAAACTTACTCAAACTCTTCCAAAAAATTAAACAGGAAAGAATGTTACCAAACTCGTTCTATGAGGACAATATCACCCTAATACCAAAGCCAGATAATGATATTACGAAAAAAGAAAATTACAGATTCATTTCCCTAATGAATATAGATGTAGAAAACCTGAACAAAATACTTGCTTATCAATTCCAACAATACATTAAAAGAGTTACTCATCATAATCACTTGAGTTTTATACCAGGCATGCAAGTGTGGTTCAACACAAGAAAATCAATCAGTGTAATTCATCACATTAATAAATCAAAGAAGAAAAATCACATGACCCTGTTGATTGATGCAGAAAAAGCATTTGAAAAAATACAGCAAACTTTCCTGATAAAAATACTCCAAATGATAGAAATTGAAGGAAACTTTCTCAACATAAAAAAGGGCATACATGAAAAACCCACATCAATTATACTCAATGGTGAAAGACTGAAAGCTTCCCTGTTGAGATTGGGAAAAGACAAGGTTGCTCACTGTCACCACTGATGTTCAGTATAGTTCTAGAGGCTCTAGCTACAAGTAATCAGGCAAGAACAAGAAATAGAAGGTGTCCAAATTGGAAAAGAAGTAAAACTTTCGCTATTCACAGATGTTATGATCCTATACCTAGAATGTCCTGAAAAATCTATCACAAAGCTTCTACAGTGAATAAAGGAGTTCACCAGAGTGGCAGGATACAAGATTAATATGCAAAAGTTAGTAGTGTTTCTTTACACTAGTAATGCGTAATCTGAGGAGGAAGTCAGGAAGAAAAGCCCATTTACAATAGTGACTAAAGAATCAAATATTTAGGAATAAACTTAACTGAGGATATAAAGCACTTCTATTCAGAAAACTACAAGGCATTGCTAAAAAAAATTTTAAAAATGCCTAAATTATGGAAGAACATTCTATGTTCATGGATTGGAAGACTATATATTGTTAAGATGTCAATTTTACCCAAATTGATATACAGACTCAATAAAATCCTGATAAACTTCCAACAGCCTTTTTAAAAAAGAAACAGAAAACCCAATTATTAAATTTACTTGGAAGTGTAAGTGGTCCTGAGTAGCTAGAAACATCCTAAAAAGGAAGAACAAAGTTGGAGAACTCTCATTTCTGGACTTTAAATCATAGTATCTAGCTACAGTGGTAAAAACAGCATGTTACTGGCATAAAGATAGATTTATAGACCAATGGAATTGAATTGATGGTTCAGAAACAGACCCTCACAACTATGAGCAAGTAATTTTTGACAAGGCTGTCAAGCCCACCCAACTGGGGCAAAACAGTCTGTTCAACAAATGGTGCCAGGAGAACTGAAAATCCATATCCAAAAGAAAGAAAGAGGACCTGTATCTCACACGTTATACAAAAATTAACTCAAAATGGATCAAAGACCTAAATATAAAAGCTAAACTATAAAACTCCTTGAAGAAAATATAGGGAAACATCTTCAAGACCTATTGGTAGGTGGTGGATTCTTAACCTTGCCCTGAAAACACAAGCAACGAAAGAAAACATGGATAAATGGGACCTCCTCAAAGTGAAACACTTGTGCTTCAAAGGACTTTGTCAAGTAGGTGAAAAGGCAATCCAATCAATGGGAGAAAATATTTGAAAATCACATATCCAATAAGGGTTTGATTTTCATGCTATATAAAGAGTTCATGCAATTCGACAATGAAAGGGCAATCAACCCAATTAAAAAATGGGCAAAAGACCTAAATAGACATTTCTCCAAAGAGGAAATACAAATGGCCCTAAAGCACATGAAAAAATGTTCAATACCACTAGCTATTAGGGAAATGCAAATCAAAACTACAATGAGATACCATATTATTTCTCATAGAATGGCCATTATTTAAAAAACAAAAAACAGAACAAAACAAAAACACAAAAAACAGAAAACAACAAGTACTTGAGAAGCTGTGGAGAAATAGGAACACTCACTCCTTCACTATTTGTAGGAATGTAGAATGGTGCAGACATTTTGGCAGTCCCTCAGGAAACTAAATATAGAACTGCCGTGTGATCCAGCAATTCAGCTGCTAGGAATATATACAGAAGAACTGAAAACTGGGATGCAACCAGACATTTTCACACCAATGTTCATAGTGGAATTATTCAAAATTGCCAAAAGATGGAAATAACCCAAATGTCTGTCAACCAATAAATGAATAAACAAAAACAGTATACACATACAATGGAATACTAAGAAGAAATGAAATTGGGACATATATGATAGCATGGGTAAACCTTGACAACATTATCCTGAATGAAATAAGCTAGACATAAAAAGACCCAAATATTGTATGGTCTAACTAATATGAACTAAATACAAAGAATAATCACATGGATTTAAAACCTAGAGTATAGGTTACTAGGAGATAGGTTGAGGGCTGAGAAGGAGTACTGATGCTTAATGTTTGTAGAATTCTTAATTAGCTTGACTGTTAAAGTGTGGAAATGGATAGAGTTGATGTTTACACATTATAGTATATATAGTATATAACTAACATGGCTGGTTTATAAATGGGATTGTGGCTGAAAGCAGTAGAGTCCACTGATGCAGTTGAATCAAAAGTCCTAAATCAATCTTAACAGGTAACCTAATCAAAGGCCCCTCAACTGAATTTAATACAATCAAAGGGTATCACATCCAGAGGAACAGATTAGTTTACAAACATAATCTTTCTCTTTTCAGGATTCATAAAACAATCTCAAAGTGCCACAGTATGCATGATTGTTTTATAAACTCACAGTTTCTCTAATAAAATATATATATATATATTTTAAAAAAGCAAGTCATTAGGTCCAGCCCACACTCAAGAGGAGGGGAATTAGGCTCCTCTTCTTGAAGTGGGAAGTATCAAATAATTTGTGTGCATATTTTAAAACCGCCACACCCATCAGTGCTAACTTATAGGAAAGTAGACTGAGAGACCATCCTTAAAAGATTTTTTGAATTTCTAAATCTATCTCATCATCATTTTTTATGACATTAATTTTAAGACCCCCAAATAAACTAAGATATGCTCTACCTTCTCACATCTCTCTTCTCCACCCTATGTTACTGTAAGTTCCTTGAACACTGGTGGCATCTCTTAGTCTTTTTTATATCTCTGCTTGCCTCTCATAGCACCTGACATATTCATTCATTTATTCATTCATTCATTCATTCATGCAGTCAATAAACATACATATAAAACCACCTGCTGTCTTCCAATATTGTGCTCGATGATGGAAATACAATAATGTACAGGAAATAGTCACAGTTATTGTTTTACATTTTCTGATGGAGAGGAATATAGTTTTACAAGTGAATACAAAAACGGAACAGGACTATTCTTGTACAGGCATGTGGAAAACAGATAGAAGGTTCATCTGAAGTTTGCTCTATGGGTGAGAGGAAAAGAACAAGGGTCAAGAGAGGTTAGAATATTGGTGAGATGTTTAAATAACACACCAGTATGTGCTCATAAATATCTGTTGAATTGAACCAAACTGAATTGTTTTTGTTTTTTTCTCCTCTGCCTTGTCCTCTCTTCTTTACTTTTTAATGTCAGAAGTGATTTATTCTGGTGTGGCTGGACTTGTTTGACTAAAGTAAATGTAACTGAGTGGCAGTAGGAACCATCTCTTCCCCAAACATCTTCTTTGTTTATTATCTACTATAAGACTCAATTATATTTAGAAAAGTAGAATAGATGGTTCATACACTGCCTATAAGATTTCTTCTTAACAAATTTGAAGAAATCCTTTAAAAAAAAAAAAAAAGTAGATGGCTTGGAAATGAGCAAGATCCCAGAATCATCTCTACCTTCTCATCAGTCCCCCTCCCAACATACACATAGATAAAACCCTGTTGTGATATGGGTCATTAAAGAAGAAATTTTATATCTCTCATAAGGCATCTGTATAAAGTCATTTGAATTTGTTGGGCCATCATGGTTTTCAGAAAGCATGTGAATGTTTTGAGACTCAAAAACAAATTAATTTTCTTATACCTAAATAATGGTGATGGCAACATTAATAAAAGGCTGAATATGGATGATAAGAAAAATTTGCAGCATACAGAAACAACCTCCAAAGTTAACCTTGACCTAGAGTGTAGTAGAAAAGCAGCTAAATTTTCCTAAGTCCTATCTGATACTGAGTCACACCTAAGAATGTTCTAAACTCCAGATAACGTGGCTACAACCTATGTGGCTCATCAAGATGAGACAAAAGCCAGCCTGAACAGATAAATAGCCAATTATCATTCACCAACCTCTGGAGACCTATAGGCAACCTCAGAAATAGGGGACACCCAGAATTGAAGACATCTTGAATTGATTGAGGTCAAATTTCTACCAAACAGAATAATGGGGGCAACAAACAGACAAACCAGAAAACAACTTTGAGTTCCTAGAAAAGGAAAGAAAAGTATATCTCTTGTACAACTCACCTTGTGATCTAGTATTTTATACCTGCTACTTTAGCATTTACTTAAAGCTGTAGTGACTCTAAAAGCAGAGCATTCCCTTAAAGGAGGCTTTAAAATGATATAGAAGAAGAACAGAATACAGAGTCAGAAGCACCTGGGTGTCCCACCAAGGCCTAGGTAGCTATTCTCACAGAGGCTCACTTTCTCCTATAAAATAGGAATGGTGTTTGGGAGCTAAATGAGAGGTAGAAGTGAAAATCCTGGGTATCTGTTAGGAGCTCGATAAATGTTAGTTCCCTTTTTTCTCCAAAAAGATTTTTTACCTTATTTTAAAGGGCATATTTATACAAAAGAAAGAATAACCATACCAACATATAATGTCTCAAGCCTCCTATAATTTCTTACAAAGAATAACTGTAAATTCCTGTCATTGTTTAAATCTGTGGGTAGAAGGTGATGCTCTGCTGAATGCCTTGGTGACAACTCCTTCCCTCCTTTGATATACTAACAGAGAAGCTGCTGGTTTTACCTGCTCCTAAATTTCTTAGGTGTTTGAATGAGAGTTTAACCCGAATCACTCTGGTTTCAATGGCTGCATAGAGTTAATCTGTAAACTTAAGATATTGTTCTGATTATAATAGCAGGGGGAAGCTTTTTATTTTTGCTCAGTGATAAGATTTTGTGCAACTGAATTTGAATTGTAAAATTCATTTCAAACATGCCCTGTTTAAGCCCAGGTCCCTGCAGATGGAGGAGGTAAAATGAGGTTCTTAATTTATAGTCAGTATTATGATGCACAAGATAACCATAGTTTTCGAGTAAAGAAAGTGGTGACTTGACACAGCAATTTAGAATTTTTATGGTTAGTATCATTTTCTTGTTAATAGGTCCATTGACAATCATAATGTTGGGCCATAAAAGTTGGTGTTAACTTTACTTTGCCATTCCCAAATTTCCACCTTTTTTTTTTTTTTCTCTTATTGCAACAGTCATTGAATGTTATAGCTGAAAAAGATTTTAGAGATCACAAATCCAGGGACAGCAAAATGGCAGTCTCTAGGCAAAATTCCATTTATAGATATGTTCTCCCCTCTTCCCACAGGCAAAGTGGTTCATTCTTTCTCCTTTCTTTTCTTCTTTCCCTCTTTTCTTTCTTTGGTTGTTGTTTGTTTCTGTTTTTTCTTGCTTTAATCAAAGACTAATTTAGATGCAGTCAAGTGCCCAAAACTTAAGTATCCAGCTCCGTAAATTTCTACATATTTGTATAGCTATGTAACAACATCCCAGTCAAAATACAGAACATTTTCAGAGAGTTAGTTATCTCATGCCCCTCCAGAATAACCAAAATAACCCCAGATAACCACATTCTGACATCCATTGCCACAGATTAGTTTTGCTTAATTTTTAAGCTTTACATAGATGGAATAATATAGTGTGTTATGTTTTGTATCTATGAATAAAGTCTTGTGCATGTCTTTTGGTGGGCAGAAGCACCAATTTCTGTTTTCCTGGGAATGAAATTGTCAAGTCACAGGTTATAAATAGTTTATAAATATGCTTATAACGGCCCGAGAGTTTTCCAAAATGATTGAACCAACTTATATACTCACAAACAATATAAGAGAGTTCCAGTTGCACTGCATTCTCACCAATACTTGGTAAATTGTTTTCAATAAATTTTAATTTGACTATGTTTAGGATATGTGTGTACTTTCCACAGTCCATATAACTCCCCATTGTCTTACACCTAGCCAATCAAACCCTCATTTTACCTACACGGCCCTTAAAGCCTTTTGAGTTTGCCAATTCCTAATCTAATCCAATTTCTCCTTTATCAGATTTTAGAAACTCGTTCCAAGAAGATTAATTGGCTTGCCCAGCATTACGTAGCAAGTGTCAGGTTTAGAATTATATCTTGGGTTGGACTTCTAGGCCAGTCTTTTTTCCACTGTGGCATAGCCACTCACTATACCCAACCTCTTATTTCTATTTGTTATTTGTTATTTATTTATTTATTTGTTTGTTTGTTTGTTATTTATTTGTTATTGTTAGAATATGTTATATTCTACCTCTTTTTTCTATTTGTTAAATCCCCCTTCAAATAACTTAGAAGAGGAAAGGCACAAATCAGCGATGTTCCTCACTTGGCACCATATTCCTGGCCAGTATAACAATATTTTCTGTTGCTCCTTTTCTTGAACAATAAATGGAAAATATTAATTCAAATATGTGTTGCAAAGGAGGAAGCATACAGTAGGGAAAAAAATACTAGAATAAGAATCAGCTAAAAAGCTGCAAGTTTTCACAGTCTTATTCAGGATGGAGGAGCCCTGCTTCAAGGGCTGTGTTACCAGAATCACAAAATCTTCCTGGAAAACATATAGTGATTTATTGGCAGATATTTCTTTCCCCGCCTCAGTCTTCTTCATAGAGATAAACATCTGCTTAAATGCAGGGAGGGGCGTAAACAAAGTTAGGTGCGTAAATATGGTATCATTTTTTTGGAAGACTAAAAAGTAGCTAAAGATACCAGGATAATCTCTTGAATTTGTCCTCAGTTTCCTCACATATAAGATGAGGAGGTAGCTAAATTATTTTCAGCTTGGTGTTATGCGAATGGATTAACCATAAATATAATTTATATGGTAGAGGAAAAACATAAAACAAACCCAGAGTTTATTTATGAATATCTGGTTTGAGAAGCAGACTTAATTATGTAAAATGGAGACACCTGTCATCTAATAAAATGACATTTCCATTAATTGCTTATTTACATGAGCTTGGTCTTATTCTTATTTAATAATCAATTGTCCCCCTTCTCCCTCCTCACCTGCCTTCCAAATGTATTTGATTTAAACAAATTTATGTTTAGTGTTTGACAAAGAAATAGCTTCTTCTCCTATAGAGTTACACTGCATTAAAGTGATATATTCCTTAGCATTTTATCTAAGAAATATGGGATCAACTATACAGGAGCAAAAATCTGAAAGTAATAAATTCATCTCAAATAAACAATATAAAAATTTATTTATAGAGTCTGAAATGAAATTAACATTAGTCACCTATTCACCAAATGATCTGAAGCATATTTCTTTTCCCAAAATGATCTCAGGCAATAGAATAAAAACTCAGGAAGAACTTTTGGGAATTCTCATAACTAAAAGATAATAAGTCTTTTAAAAAGCTAGATTAAAATTACTGGTAAGTATTTTGATTTGTTTTTGACAGATTGGAAACTACAGAGACAGGACTCTTTCAGAACCTTACTTAGAATCACCTTTTTCCCTTGTCATATGAGAATTTGTGACTTCTTTAATTAGAAATTGATCAAAAGTCTAATAAAGCTTGATGAGTGAGAACAACTAAATCTCCCTTTCCCAAAAGGCCAACTAAATTCTATCTACACATGAGTTTTCTCCCCTTGGATTCCACTCCATGCCCCAACTCATGCCTAAACAGATAAATGGGGAAAAATTCAACTTGTTTTTCTTTACATTGGTTCTCACAAAATTTTTAATTGTCAGGAACAGCATCAATGACTAGGTCAGAGTAACTGAAGAAGTATAAATAATCCTTTTTGTGCAGAGTAAAATGAATAAATTTTAAAATTAACTTTGAGAAATTGCTAGAGATTTGTAGAGGTGGTGGAACTTAGGTTTGATGGGGAGAAATAATATCTTTTATGCCAAAAGGACCTGTGGTTTGCAATTCACTCAGACAAAAATCCTCAGCTCTCCCCTTAAGAAAAAGTATATGCCTAAAGCCTAACTCACATGATTTATGCAAGTTAATAAAATACTATATAAATTGGTTGGGTAAGGGAAGACCATTGAGGTGAGTTTAAAGTTTAATAACTATACATGATAGTGTAAGTAAATGTATGTCACATCTTCCTGTAGTCAGGCTCTAGCTTTATTTT